>JAWQUT010000869.1:43496-77787 GCA_033807755.1 Ellobium chinense
GGGGGAGGGGATTGCTGTCAGAACATGGTAGTCACTCATCAACTTATAGGTAGAATTGATTATTTTTTTTTTATATGTAGGTCTGGAGGAAAATGATTTTTAGGAAAAGTTCGGAAATTTCAGATCTGAGAAGTGACTTTTAACAGGATTAAAACTATCTGAGGCTGCCCTTGGGTCACATAAAAAGCGGCTACTGCCACACGCTTTAAATGAAAAAACAATCATGCCTTCAAACCTCCTTAATTTAAAAACAAAATGATTCTAGTTTCTAGGCAACTGGAACGCTGTTTCATGTTTGCCTTCCTAACCTCTTCTCAGCATCTTCACAGTTCAAATAAAAATTCATGCTTCCAAGGTGTTGCATTGAAAAAAAAAAAGGAAAAACAAATCCCACAGGAAAGATTGCATGCAGCCCTTGGATTAACACAACTAATATTCTAATTGCGGGGTCATGGCATTGCTGCAGTCTTTAGCATTAATAAACTAGACTAAAATGATGCCTAACTTGACTGTGTTTTTGATTTCTCTTGGGCAAACTTTATTCCATGGATCTTTCTGGGCTTATGTTCTCAACTGAGGCCTACTGCTGTTCTCTCAAACATTCTCATGACTATGATCACAGCCATAAAGTTTACCTACCATTTTCTAGCACTCACAGCTATGAAGTCTGTTTATGGTAAGAATAATCAAATAACAATGACAACAGCAAGTAGAGCAGGCTGCCAAATAGGCCATTTACAATATTAATTACACAATATACATGTGGAAGGTAAATCATGTCCATCCTGAAATATACGATTTATACCACCAGAGATGTGCACCGCTTGCGCACCAGACTAAATGCCATACCGACACTTTGAGTATTAGGCAATTTCATCTCGGACAAGTTGCCTTATAACTATTTTTCAACGCATGAATAAACTCGCAAAGGAACACACAACTGTGTCAATGAAATGTGTAAAATGTTTGTGCAAGGGTAAAGGGGGCAACTCCATACTTTATGGAACTTCAGGGGATTAACCACTGTATTCACTTCCAGGTCACATTTAATTTGCGCGAAATGGTATGTTTAAGGTGAGTAAGGAAAACAAAGGGAGCGGACCACTGACTTCGTATAGCTTAAACTTATGGTGTGAAAAAGCTGTAGGCATGACTCTTAATAGTCAAAAACAAAATGTTGCAAATTCTAGGTTTATCATTGCAAACTTCTGAGAACTGCAAATAAAACAAATTGTGCAAAGAAGACATGTGGGCAAAACCATCTGAACTTGCGAATTGGGTTTTAAAGGATAGACTGCAGCTTAAACCCATGGGGATGTGGAAAGTTCAGTGAAATTTATTCTCTTTATTATTCATTGTATTGTATTATAAGTCTTTATCAAAATTTGCTGTGATATAAAGACAGGTTTATATGAAAGAAAATACGCACAATGGTCACAAAAAGGAATGCAGGGCATAGATATCTAGATCTACACTTCAAATACATGAAAACACAGTTCCCTGTCTCACTACCCGCACAACACAAACAATAACAACTCTGTCAACACACTCAATCTGCCTCTGTCATTCACCCTTTCTCATGTGTAACCCTTCATGTGATGAAAAATTACACATATCACTAGCAGTAACAAAATAATACACTCAAAACCGCCCTTAAGTTCTTTTCTGAGCTGACTTGTTCTAAATCGTATTACATAGAGCGCCTGCAGCATTATTGGACAGTCGGCACTGTTGGACAGTACTTCATAAATTGCTCTAACCCTGTTTGCGTTTGCCAGGGGGCACCGCGCTCAATGTCATTATGGAGATGTAGTGCAACTCTTTTGTTGGATACATTTCACACCATTTATCGCTTTATCTCTGGTTATAAGTTTGTCTCACGTTATTCCAAGAAATTTGTGACGAACTCTGTTGCCTGGAGACCTCCAACTGAGTAAGCCAATAATGGCCTTTAATTTAAAAATAAAACCTATTAAAACCTACAGTGAAACCCCCCCCCCACCTCATGTTTGTTCTTGGAATGTTATTATTAGTGTTTAGCTTGGTTTTTCTACAGCTCGCCGTACAAGAAGTATGATGAAGTTTTTTTTACATGCCATTAACTTATTGACCACTCGGCCTATTCGCATAAATTTTAGCATCAATTGCAAGCTCAATCATTTCCCCTTGGTTTTTATATCAGTAACTGTACATGCCAATGCATAAAACACAGTACATCTTGACGCATAAACTTAATCACATTATACATCAAAATTAGGCCCAAAGTCTTGTGCAGAGTACAGATCTGTAAAGATGTTTAATATACTTGAGAAATTTAAAAAGTAAGTTTGCATCAAGGGTCAAAAAGGGTGTTTTCTGCTGACGGCAAGCGATACTAGACTAAATTTAGGTCTAGTCTAGCACAAATGGTCGTTCGATGCTTAGGTGTCCGGATATGCCGCAGGCGCTCTGTTTCTGTTCTCAAAATTGCATATTTGCAGGTTTGAGACAAAGCCCTTGCTCAAAATAAAAAAAAAAATATATATATATATATATATATATAATATATATATATATAGAGAGAGAGAGAGAGAGAGAGTGAGAGAGAGAGAGAAAGTATTATGCTATTCTTCTGAAATATGGAGCAGTAGCAATAAGAAATTATATCAAAAGCATAATCCTGAGTGTTATCTTCACTATATAATAGCAGTTAAGGAGAAAGATAAAACCCTAAAAAAGGTAAATATTGACAAACTGGGACAGCAATAATTAAACAGATACATAATGTGTCATATCTGAGTCAAATACTACAAAAAATGCTTTAGGTAAGTATTGCTTATTGAACATTATGAAGGTTGTCCCTGCAGATAACTTGTGTACCATTTATGGCATGTCATATAACAGGGGAGCCCGATTTGCTTCATTACTGCTGCTTTCAGTTGGTCTATTGACGCAACACAAAGAACAATATCATATTTACTTCAGAGTGGGATATTATCTTTAACTAATCTTAACGATCAAGCAAAACACTTTGTGCTTCTGGCGTGAGAACAAAAAGAATTTATTATGTTGCAGACACAAATGAATAATGTAATGAAATAATAGCATGATGTGACAGCATGTAAAATGATAATATTTATTAATTTTTCAATGGATGTTATAAAAGTAGTATAGTATAAGAAAAATTCTAGTGTGAAATGCTGTTAGCGCTTTATGTATAGAGCAGAGACAGTGATAATCTGCATTTTCAGGACACAGCAAAGCCTCACTCAAACTTGAAAGTCAATTTTTTTCCCCATATGGCTTTCTCATTTTCCTGAAATTGGCCAAAGGGTATATGTGGCTAGGGACAAATATACATCTGGTCTCTGGCATCTTAAAAAAACATCTCCATGTCCCATCAAACAGTAGGCATCTACTGTTGAAGTGTTTATTGGAGTGTTTTATCTGCAATCAGAGTACTGGAAACTGACTATGCGGATTTTAATTGGTTGATTATTATGATGGTATGTACAGCACACAGAGAGTTGCCAATCAAGAGACTACCTAACAGCTAAAAATTAATACTTCCTGAGCTGTAAAATATCAGGGATGTTGGCATGGGGAATAATGAGCTGCTGTTGATCACTCAACATTACTGAAAGGGTAAAAGCAGTTTCACAATTGTCTATCAGATAAAACAAAGTCTCTTTTGAAGAATAATTATTACCTCTTCCGCAAACAATTCGATGCACTTAAGGCATCTCCTTTCACATCTTCACCAGCTAGACTGGCCACAAAAAGAATTGAAATCCACCCTTAAAATCACTTGGCACCTACACTTGAAATCACATCGACGAAATAAGCCAAAAACAAAGAAGTGTAATGCCAGTGCACAGCAGCTGCGCTATTTCACATCTACATCTGAAGTACATTCATTTGGTTCCTGAAATCTGACAAACTTCGAAGCTACATCCTTTCCTCTGCAAAGGAAGTCTCAGTCTCCAGGCAAAACAAGATGGCTGCAAATGATGCAAAAGAGACTGGAAACAATGCACTGACTTGCGAATGGTGTCTGCTATCCTTCTATCTTTGCCTCATTCATTAGAATCACCGTTGATCATTGCCACATCCTCCTTGAATACAAGGCCGCTGATTAGATGTTCCATTAACAAATTTTTAACCATTATGATTGGTGCCATGTTACCGAGTCTTTTCTTCCGGTTTTTTACAAAATGTGACACAATTCTAACAAACCTCTAAAAGGAGTGGAGTGCACTCTTCCTCACTGTGACTGGCAGGCACCAACCCAGAGCATACTTTCTGGCAAGGACTGCTCACAGGATACAAGGAAGGGATGTGGCTTTCAAGTTTGTCAAATTGCAAGATCCAAACAAACGTTGCCCAGTCAGAAACGTTGCCATGAGTTTTATGCTTGGCAAAGTGGCAATTCATTACTTTGAGAACAGGACAACTGGTTTGACAGCCAATGTCCAGCCCACCCGTAAGACAGGAAATGAAGATGGAATGCTTTGTGTTAGGATAGTCTGAGTGACTGTGGAGATGCTTCCCATCC
Source organism: Ellobium chinense (assembly GCA_033807755.1). Taxonomy (NCBI): domain Eukaryota; kingdom Metazoa; phylum Mollusca; class Gastropoda; order Ellobiida; family Ellobiidae; genus Ellobium; species Ellobium chinense. The sequence continues at coordinate 48,031 of JAWQUT010000869.1, forward strand.
ACAAAGTGATCTCCACTGCATTACTCTGAAACTATTTCAGTTTCACTTGTGATGTTTGGATAATAAAACTGTGGCATAAAAAGGTTATACTGATGCCAGTAATTCAGAATGTGAAAATGTGACAGTTTATCATTTTGCATGGTAATGATGATTTACAAAATAGTAATTAAGGCGAAAGTTAAGTTCTTGTGCGCTATAGTAGATAGCAATTTCGAGCATGGCAAGCCCATTTTCTGAACACTGCAGTTGAATTCAAATTGCAGCAGCAAAAATAATGTGTGCACTCTCCTAAAAGTTAATGGAAGTTAAAACAGTAATTTAAAACCACAGCAATGATGATTTGGCAGCATGACTATATGGATTGTGTATCCTGCTCACAAGCTGAAGAAGCAGGAGGTAGTCAATTTGACTTTTGTTAAGCAGTTTGCATAACTGTGTCTTTGGGAAAAAATATTCGACTTCCTGTCCTCACTCTACTTATGTGTAAAAAAGTATCTGGCTTTAGAGCTGCAGGGACCAAGGCTCTGCACTGAGGCAATCATCAATTATTTCATTATGTACATGTATTTTTGTAATACAGTATTGTGTATTTACATGCATGATGTCCTGTTCTATGTGTGAGCAGGCAAATTTAGCTCATCTCCCCCTCCCCCCACCCCACTTTCTCATCAAAGGTCAGGGTACATGTATTCTCTATGCTTTGTGTTGATCGTTGACATAACTTGCAAACTCCATCTCTCGTGCCTAGTCTTGTGGTTCATCTGGCGTAGCTGCTGATGTAATAGGGCCACATTTGCGTTTCCGTGCTGACCTATAGACTGAGATGTGTTCAGTAACGACTGCACCGCAGAATAATTGCCATCCCGGCATCTTGAGTTTTAGGCGATTTCATCCTGAACGCACTGCCATGTAACTATTTTTCTGCATGCGCAGCATAAATCCGCAAAGGAGCACATAACTATGTCAATGAGGAGAGGTGTGAAATTCCTGTGTAAAGGGAAGGGCAGCAACTGCATACATTAGGAATTACAATCAGGTCACATTTAGGTGCGAAATGGCATGTTTCGGGTGAACTGGGAAAACAGTGGGGCTGGCCATAGACTTCATGTGGCTCCAGTTTACGGGTGTGAAAAAGCTGCAGACGTGACTCTTAGTTGTCAAAAGGAAGAGTTGCAGATTCTAGTTTATCATTGCACACTATAGAGGAACGAAAATAAAAGCAAGCTGTGAAGGGGCGAAATGTGGGCATAAGGATCTGAAATTGTTAATGAAGTTTTAAGAGGTAGACTGATGCTTAAAGCCATGGAGATGTTGACTGTACAGCCTAATTTATTCTCTTTATTATTCATTGTTTTGTATTATATAGTGTGCATCCACATTTGCTTTGATATAGAGGCATGGTTATATAAAAGAAAATAAGCACATCGATCACAAAAAGACATAAAGACCATAGATCTAGGTCTACACATCAACTACACAAAAACACAGTTAGCAATCTCGCGGCCAGCATAACACAAACAATAGTAACCCACTTAACACACTCTATCTGCCATTGTCATTCGCCCTTTCTCACATTTGACCTCCTAATGACAAACGCACATGTCACTGGTAATAACAAAATAATAACCGTGCTTAAATTCTTTTTCCGAGTCTGAAATCACAGTCGTGAAACAAAATCCCCGCTAGATTTTGGGATCAACGGGGGCCACTATTTTATTGCCTGCCGAGGAAGGCATCTCGGAGGGTATTGTGGCGTGCGTAAGGCACCTGGATTTCGCATTGGCAAATAAATTCATTACCATCAGGCGCCTTAAGGCACCACAGTTACTGAACTCGCCTCTGGTCATTAGAAATGAAATGTATTATTGTGCATTGCTTTGGGTCAGCGGGGATCTGATGGTGAGTGTATCATAACAAGTTCTGATTGGTTGCAAGAGTGCCTGTCCGTGATCTCTGAGCCTAGCCAGCTCTTGGACTAGGGGATACACACATCAACCCTCAGAGATGTAATATCATTTTGTTTCAACTAGAGTAATCTTGCCAGTCGTAGCCTTGGCTGGACCTCCTGCCAAAGGCAATGTCAATACTGTTGTTAGAGGGAGATCTGCAATCATTGTGAGCACTTATGGATATCATCTTCGACCGTTGATACTTTAATGCTATAAAACACCTGATCATCACTAAGAGCTTTGATTCACGGCAGCCTTCATTACTGTTTTTTTTTGTCTATTTGTCCCTTTAAAAGTTTCATCTGTCTCACGCTTTTAACCATCCTGCATCTACAACCTGCTACCATTCCTATCGGTTAGGCGTCCTCCCCCTTGGCCACCAACTTATATATTATGTATGTATGTATTATGAATGAGATGTATAACACAGTATGGTTTTATGAAACAATTTCTCTATGGGGTGAATGGAAGTCCTATCTTAGAGTAAATAAAAGTCCTATTTTCAATTTTCAATCTTTTCTGTTTCCAAAAGCCAGCCCACGTCACCTCAAAATAATAAGAATGAGCATGCAAAGTGTGACATGAAATTTCCTTAAAGATTTCATACAATTTGTAACTGTTAGGTCTGTGTCACACTAATTTTGGCAAGGGTTATATTCAAATACCTAGCTTCTTACCTGGTTCATCAAAATCATGTGTAGATCGCAAAGGACCTGAAACAAAGATAATAATTATCTCTATTGAATACCAGGATTAAACTTACATGCTACATTCCATAGTTGTTTCCTTAGCAGTCAATATTCACTGACAATGATTGAGTTAATACCGAAAAAAAAAAGAGAAAAAAAAAAACCTCACTCATTTTTATTAAACACCTTCAAAAAAACAAAAACAAAAACAGAACTTTCTGACTTTAACATAATCTCTCGCTGATTCATTCCTGCATTTACACTCATAGTCTATTTCAACAAGAGAGAAAAAAACGTCCAACTGTGCAACTTTAGAAATGGTCACTTTATAACATGACAGATATTATGATGTGAGGCATGGTTTTGCCAGATTGATTACACTGTCTCTGACATGAAATGCAGGGTGTTTATAAAAAGAGCTTTTGTTGTGACCATTAAATCCATAATTTTGTTCTGGGTACACGATTAACATGTTACTAAGCTAGCGGTGCATGCTAAAATATTGTTTTGCTGTTGCTTAAGAACTTGTAAAACATTGCCCATTTTGGTGAATTCATCCTTCTAAAAGCTGAGCATCACTTTGAAGCTCTTTTCTGTGATGTTAACTTTTTTTTTCCCTCAAATATTTTACTTTCATCATAAGTTTAGATGGCTGTTAAGCAATGCCTTTTAAAGTTACTCACTTAAATCACTTTGCAAGAGTGTTACAGTTCTTTTTTTAAAATATTTTTTATCATTGTTTTATCCTGTTGCAATGAAACTTACACACCTTGACTTGTGTCCACAACTCCCTTGAAGAGAGCCTTATCAAAGATGACAAGTCTGATGTCATGCAGGTGCTTTGGATAGGTTTTGTTGAACTTTTGTATAGCATCAAGAGCATTCTGTGCTGCCGTTTCTTTCTCAGAAACTGAATCAATAATATTAAAGGAATACAAATCATGTATCAAAATCACCAAAGAGCTAAGTATGTGAGAAGTTTAAACAAACACATAAAAAAAGGGAGATTATCCATAAGCCTCTAATTGTGTTCTTTCTTACATACTGTTTTTATTGTAATGTATTTTAATGATATTTATCTTGCAATTTTTGCAATTTCAGAATCTACAAGCATCATTTGAAATGTGACTTACTCTATATCTAATACTGTATAACCCTTCATGTATTCAAGGACCTCCCTAACCCTCCTGGGGTATTTATGATTGTGTTTTTCTTAATCCTTGTTGACTTTGTAATGTCTTGATGGTTTGTTAGCCCACTGTAACCCAGCAATTTTCGTAATCTACAAGCATTAGTTTGAAGCTGCACCATTTAAGATATGATCTTACCTTAAAGGGACAGGGATAGCCATCTGCTTCATAGCCTTAAAAATTCATATAATTTTTAAAATAAATTTTCAATCCCTTACATGCTTCCTTTCCCCAAGAAGCACTTCCAAGAAAATGCGGCTTGAAAGTCTGAATTTTCACAATTTTCACAGGTCATATTTTTGTATAATCGACATAATTCTTTTGTAGAGACTGTGAATAACTGCCCGAATTTGATCACAACGTTGTAATCTTCCGTATCAATGTCCCCGCTTTTTTTATCGACTCCTGAAAGCCTGTTGATTATGACTAGTGACGCAACTAGCATCACTCCTAAGCACAGAAATTGTTCTCTGAGACAGTGGTTTACTGTCAATTAAATCCTGTGCAGCTGTGCAGCGTCTAAATTATCTGAAGGTGCTCCTCAAGCAAATGATAATTTTATTTTGTCAGAACCGTAGGCCAGTGAGAGCTCATTAAATCATACAGCAGACAACCAGACATTTTATAGACCAAAAAATATTAACCCCAGTCTTGCCAGACTTGTCGTAAGCAGAGTCAATAATTGAGATTGACCAGTGTAGATTCTTGGGCTCTGTGAGGTACTCAAAAAGTGATAACAGCAACATTTTGATAAATTTTAAAATATTAATCAATATCTAGATTCTACCCTCCTCAGACTTATTGGTATAGAATCTTGACGTGATATTGTAAAGGGAAGCCGCTAGTGGTTTATGAAGGACTAAAAGTTGAAGAGGGCAACACTTTTTACTTTCAAAAGTATTAACTCCAGTCTTGTCATTAGTGGTCTCATGAACTGAGATTGCTAACTGTGGGTTCTAGGGCTCTGTGAACGATTCGAAATTGATAAAGGCAACATTTTGATAAACCTCGAAATATTACTACATCTATCCAGTGTTGTCAATACGGAGCCTTGAACTGATATTATAAATTGTTGTATTTAGGGTGTAGTATTTAGTAAGAGTTGATAAAGTCAACATTTTTGATAAACCAAAATATTAACCCCAGTCTTGCCAGACCTGTCATTTGCAGAGTCATGAACTGAGGTTGCTAAGTGTTGGTTCTATAGGTCTGTAAAGGATTAAAAAATTGATAATGCAATATTCGATAAACTTTGAAATAAATCTTGCAGTATAGATATACCCAGAGTTGTTGGTACGGAAGTTTGAAGTGATATTGTAAAGGAAAGCTTCTAGTGGTTTATGAAGGATTTAATACTTGATGAGGGCAACATTTTATTTAATTACCAAAAAATATTAACCCCAGCCTAGCCAGACTTGTGATAAGCAGAGTCTGGAACTAAGATTGCTATGTGTGGAATCTGGGGCTCTGTCCTAAATAAACCTTGATATTTCGAATAACCTCGAAATATTACTTGCAGTCTAGATCTACCTAACGTTGTCGGTATGGACTCTTGAAATGATATTGTAAAGTGTAGGTACTGGGCTTTTACAATGAATCTTAAAGTTGGTCATGGCAACATTTTAATAAATTAAGAAACGTTCATCACAGTCTAGCCAGAGTTGTCATTAGCAGAACCATGAACCATGAACTGAACTTGCTAATTTCAGATTTTTTGCTAGCAGAGCAGTTAGATTGAAACTTATGGGTTGTAGAGGCAGTCTAGATCTACCCAGAGTTGTCATTAAGATTTTTAAATCTTCAATCACTCAGGTCCAATGATGGAATTTACGGGAATACAATATAATTTTGGTAATCAGTGTAATGATTTCCATACTAACACTAATTGGAACTAAACGCGCAAGTCATGACAAGCCGTGAAAACACAAAATCATCTAAGTCTTGGGGGTGGTAACAAAACATATCAGCTCAAACCATCCAACCCAGCAGATGGCACAAAATGGCTAAATACAAACCATCTATGTCCGATTACAGATAAACCAATAATAAACTGTTTAATTATTTTAATGTAGCATGGTGTAGAACATAATTTCTTTCATTTATCTACTTTTAGATCTAATGAAAGAGAAAGTTCCAATCATGTAATCAGTTTTTTCTTCCTCCCGTAAAATTAACTTTTCCAGATTTACATGGTTTGTGCCCCATACCATCGACATTATTATTTCTGTACAAAACTGTATGCTAACCGAAAAAAATGTTTTCATAATTTTTTACAAAAATATAGGTAACTCAATTTTTTTTTTGCAGAAATACTTGTCTCTCATAGTAAAATGTCAATGAAATATTGCAAAATCGCTCTTATTTGTACTCCTAACAAAAGACAAAGTCTTGACTCCTCTTAAAATATAAGTGATTTGATGCTTATATCCCTGAGTTTTATATGATATTGTCCAGTTGGCGTGTGACTAAGCATCAAAAAGAAAATGATTTTAAAACAGCTCAACAAGACCTAGTTGACAGAGTCACTAAGGTACACTGGAGAAACTTCGGGGCAAAAATGATATGATTTTTGGTCTTTTGTTTAAATCAGACGTAACACAGTTATCTCCGTAACTTTGCGTGAAACGTGACCTTTATGCAATTTCAGTTTTCTTTTCTTTCCCACTTATAGACAAGGTGATAACTGAAATTAAAATTGGTCGACAGCCATATTAATAAAGCTTAAGTTTGCACAGATTTTGATTGCTTTATCTTTCAGAGGAGACATATTACCACTGGCTTCAAAGCGAGGACACTTCTTAAACGACAGGGTTTAGAGGGTGAATACACTGTGATATTGTAGATTCTGAAATTCCAGGATTACAGAGGATTAACAATCACCAAAAATTACAAACTGAACCTGGTTAAAAACAACAAGCACAACAACAAAAACAACAACAACAATAATAATCATAAATTCATAAATACCATGGAGAGGCTAGGGAGGTTTGCAGACTGACCTAAGGATATCCTTAAATTAAAGTATGGCCACCTCCTAAATGGTGGGGCGTAGAGGGAGTATGCACTATGACTATGCAGATACTGAAATTGCAGGATTACAGTGCAGTTACAACATCCAAACATAAAATGAACAATGTTTAAGAAAATCATATTGACTAACACCCCTCTCCCCTGCCCCCAAGGGAGGAAAGATGGGTCCTCAGACAGACCGAGGACTATGCTAGACTTGAATGGTAAGCCCTGGGGGTGTATGCATTGTAATGCTTGTAGAATCTTAAATTACAAGGTTACAAAGGGGTAGCAACCAGCAAAACATTACAAGGTTAAACATGGAGACACATGTCAAAAATAATTTTCTGTTTTCCAGTGCTTTTTCTCTCTGACAATTATTTGTGGTGCCAACCGAGCCAACCTGGTGCAGAAAGAGCATCATTATGTCACCGTGTAATTCTGTGTGAAATATGACACAATACAGAAAACTGGAGTGACTAAAACTTGCCCTTGCGTCTAAAGTTATTCCCCTTCTCTGAACAGCAGCAGCTTGTGGCAAAAATGATGACATCACTGAAGTTCCAGCAACTACAGACATCTCTATCTGACAATGTATTATGCAGTTTTCAATTAAGGTTTTGCTCATCCATAACCAAAAAGAAGGTTGTCCGTGTAAGCCAGGTAAAGTATTCTGCATTTTTTTGGTCTCTGCATGATTTTGTTTCAGACATCTGCCACTTAGAATGGAATTAAAAAGATTCATACTGATACCACCCATCCCCAGAGCACTGGCTAGATAGCTTTGCCATGCGGCTAGAATGTATTTGACATAAGCTTGTGGTCGATACGAATGCAGTGAGTGTAAGAATTCAGACTTTGCATAATGTAACCCTGTAGATTGTCTGCGGCAAGCAGAAGCATTATGTTGACAGACACTTGAAAGACTGTTACATTGGAATAACAGGGTACTGTATGATTTAAGACGGTCTGTGGAACAATGCAATGCAGCTTTCCTTTAACTAAGTTTAAGAAAAAAACACAATGAGAAATGCCCTCTGAGAAGGTTCTGGGACAGACCAAGGCCTAAACTGGATTTAAATAGGGCCACACCTTGAATAGTGGGGTTTGGAGAGTGATGCACCATAACACTTCTGAAATCTGAAATTAATGGGTTGCCACAGGGTAACAACCACCAAAACACTACAAAATGAACATGGTTTTTGTAACACACAATGACAAATGCCTGCTGGGAGGGGGAGTTGAATCTGTGGACTGATCAAGACCTATACTGGAGTTAAAAAGTAATGTCACCTTCTAAATGGTGAGGTTTGGAGGATATATACTCACTTTATAGCTTGTAGATTCTGAATATGCAGGGTTATAATGGGGACACAAGCACCAAAACATTACAAAATGAACAAGGTATAAGAAAAATCGTGACGGCAATGCTCCTCCCCCTGTGAGTGGGAGGGGGAGCTAAGTATAGACCAAAGGCTAAAAAAAATATAGGTAATGAGTGGTTGTGACTACATGTAAGCACCGCAGTGAGACTGTATGAGAGAGTGTGCTTGCAAATATTTAGATATTTTGGGATGGTTAAGATGGTAACTGGGAGACAAGTTATACTATACCTACAAATCACTGCATTTGATGCACAAGTTGGAGTAGGTAATTTTTCACCATAAATTTATCCACTGCCATGGTATCAATTATCAGTACACTATGTACTTTTTGATGTTACAACTATATCAATCAAATTTTCAATCGATATGTGTATTAAGCCTATAGGTGTAATAAGCCTGTAGGCGAATGTGCTACTACTTCACAAATATAAGTTTAGTATATATGCTCCAGTCGTTGGTGTAAAAATCATTACCGAAGCTTTGTGGTAACAATACCTATTTAACTAATCACAATACATTTTAAACAGCTTTCATGGCCAAATTTCCATGATTCATTCTGGGCAACAGTTTTTCTTGCCATACCATAAGCTTTCGGAAGAAAACAACTTAATCCGAAATCAACCACCCTCCTGAAAGGGACAGTTTTCTCCCCTGGACCAAACACTATAAAACTGGGTATCACCAAAGAAATGCTTGATAGTCATAATAATGCAGCTTTGAGAAGACATGACACTGTTTCGTGTTATTTTTCAAAATGTAATCAATCGGGCATCACTTCATAAGTGCTAAAAGTATTTGATGCTTTCCATTGGATAAGATAGATCCAGTTGATGAGTCCTGGTGTGGTAAACCAAAAATCAAGATTGAAAAAGAAATGTGGAAAGTATGGAAGAAACTGTTCATGAATGACTTGCAATTTCTGCATAATAACTTCAAGACACATGTTTGTTTTCAAGTAAAAATGTGAAAAAAAAAAAGATGCGAAACATATGACTGAGACCACAGACAGCTCATAGGAGCCTGCAACCATGAGGTTTCTTAAGCTACTAAATACTTCCTCAGCTGGTATGGTCTTTGTAGTCATTTTCTTGAAAATACTTGTCACCAAGGTTTCAACAGCAAACAGGAAACAAATAAAGATTCTGACATGCATACCTGCTCCAATAAGTGGTAATGCAATTGACTTCAGCTGTGCTTTTTCAGCCTCTTTAAGAGCCCGGAAAATTCCTGCACTCCATTTTCCCTGATACATTTCAATGCTGAGGTAATAAATTCTCTTGCAGTTGAGCTTCGATGAACTGACATCAGCTGAACATAAACCACTGTGTTTAAGTGTTTCAATGATGCCTGAGAAAAGAAATGTTAGATAATTCAATTACTTAATATGACTATCCCTCAAATACAACTTATTATCTGTTGTTAATTTCTAAGCAAATACAATATTGGGACTGTGCCCGGTGTAGAAAATCTCCCTTTATTTATGCTGATGAATTTTACACAGGCACTAACTTGTTTTCAAACCGCTGAGATATTATCAGACGGTCTTCCTCAAACATTATTGTCCACTCTGTTTAACACAGACAGACCGAGAGACGGATGCACAAACAGGCAGGCAAGCGATAGAAAAACAGACTGACAGCAGATGACAAGAGAGGGAGATTACGTGGCAAGAAATACATTTGTCTGATCAAGATGGTTTGTCTAAATAATATAATTTTGAAACTTTAAGAAATGCTTTCACCATTCTGGCACTTCCTCTCAGCTCTGTAAGGATCAGGAAACAGTAAGGGCTTTCAATCACTTTATGGAATCTTCAATATTTGGACATGGTTCAGAATTTCTGTTCATAAATTTTAATACAAATTTCACTTATCACTTACCGATACTAAGACAGGATAAAATGTACACACTAATTGTTAAGTAAACAACACAATTCAGATCAGGTGGCCCATTAGCAAATCACAGAAGCAAACGCTACAATCTCCATGTGTAAGATATTAATGCTAATTATCGATATGTCATGTTTGGCAAAAAGAAGGGTATTTATTCAAACCATATAAGTGAATTTTTTTTCCCTTTTAACCTGGTAAACATCTGTTTTCTTAACCTTAGAAAAATTAATTCTTTAAGGTTATGGAATAAATCTAGCACTTGAATCACTCAAATTCGTATTTACAAATGCAGGGTGAGGTCAGGCCTGGCTATGGGCTATAAAATTATTCCCTGTAGATTATGAAGCCCCTCAATATTCAAAACTGATGTAGAGCTGAGCACAGAAGCAGGCATATATCAAGAAACACAACCTTGAAACAAAGTGGTTCAAATATCAACTTAAGGGATTACCTTTTGTACCGATATTGGTCTAAATTGAATGTGGAAAGCCATTTTCCATGTAATCGAATAGTCCTTGGACGGCAAAGAATAACTAGGCATGGGAGGGGGAAGGGAAAATGGGAAATGACGAGAATACTCCATTTTGGGGGGTGGGGGGAGAGAAGGACATTTATCATAGCTTGGAGGAATATTTTGCCAATGGGCTTAACAAATGGGGAAAATAAGCAGATGTATAACTAAACAGGAGAAATTTCAAAAATACGAAAAATTGACTTCGTAACAAAAATGCGTCTGTGAAATTGTGCCATTATTTCATTTATTTACGAGTCAAGCCCTTAAACATGAGATAAGCATCCTATTTAGCTAAAAGTAAGTGATGATATGTCAGTTTTAATATTTTTTCACATATCAGACACATTTCACTCCAAATGTCATATGAATGTGGTTTGTTAAATAAATATATTGCCTCCCACTGGCTGTGTGACTGTTGTTACAGATACTGACCATTGCAAGTGTTGTCTGCCGGCTGGGCAGCTGACACCAGGCCGCAAAAGTCGATCGCTGCACCCAGCACTCAGCAAGGAGATGTGTGTATATATAATTCTATTGCCGCATTCAAGCGTAGCAAACCGATGGTAAAATTAATTCTATCACTGCATCACGAGGGTTAACTATGAGTACATTTATGAGACTCTCCGTTAGACCAGTAGCAAGAAGCTCTTTTGTGCTGTCCAATAGTCAACAGAACTGATGTTTTGGCCACTGATAGAAGAAGAAAACACGGCATAAATCTGAACTCCCTGGGGACACAAAGATTATGGCATCCTGCGTTCAGTAGACAGCATGTTCTGCAAAATGTGAAACTAGAAAGTACTCATATATTGTTGCTAGTCTTCAGTTCGGCTTCGGGAAAGACCCCGGCCACTAAGCCACTTTTTTTTGAGTGGCGGGGTGGTCGTGTATAGACGTCTACCTGACTCCAAACTGAAGGCGAGGCAATGGTTGCTGACGCAGAGGTCGCGGGTTCGATTCCCACCACATGACTTTCTTTCCTTCTTTCATTCTCTCTCTGCATGTCTTCTTGAGCACTTCCCCCTTCATCCTATTTGACTCATATTACTTAGTGCTCCGTTTCAACCTTGTATTACACCTTACTAATATGTCATCACAAGTAAACTTTCAGACTCCTGTCTCCAGGTCTTGACTCCAGCTTTTAAATGAGGCTGGGTGACAGCCCTGTAAAACCGGAACTTTCTATTCTCTGTCAGACAGAAACAAAAGAGCCACTGCAATGTCCAGCAGAGTCTAAAAGAAATGATGTCGACGCTGCTAGAAATATCTTACCAGTGCGGTTGGCTAGAAAAGATATGATGGTGAAAGATGCTCAATATCACACTCTTTGCTTGACAAAATGTTATTAGTGTGCTTGCATCTGGCTCAGAAACACGACAAGATGGAAAAGTCGTCATTAATTGCTGAGTTAGTTCTCACCCTGAATCATTCCAAGAATCAGCAGAGTAAAACTGGGCTTTCAGCATGCCTGGGGTCATGGCCATATGCTTAGGGGTTTTGCAACAGCTTGGAGTCATCGACTTTCAGGTGCATTTAACAACTAAAATTTAAATTGTTGGAGATAATGGATCATCACTCCAAGGACCAGTTTGTGAAATGGATTTGGATCTAGAAAGACTGATATTAGCAAGAGATGCCAAAATTGTCCATCAGGACATTTCTATACCAGAAAACCATTTGGAGCTGTCTTTTTTGCAAGCTGTGAAAAGAAATCTAAACTTGTCGTTGGATGATACTTAATGTTGCAAGGCCAGCTTGAAATGTACCACCTCAACAGCTGCCTAAGAAGCTGTTTCATGACCTGACACTGCTGCTATTATCAAAATGAGTATGTAAAAACTTTAAACATTAAATTAATGATTCAGTCTTGTCCTCTGATCGTGAATGTTAATAAGTTGCCAAGGGAGGAAAAAAAATATTATTTCCCTCTTTGACCAGCAGTGAACGAAATGAAAAAGAAATGGAAAGCATTTTACTTCCATGCAAACAGTCTGGTGTACTCGTATAAGCCCTGTATGCTATTCTAGCTAACTTGTTTTCAATGCCGATGTTTCGTTTAGAAGTGCCAATTAATGTACCCAGCTGGTTTTCGGTCTGAGAGAGCCCAATGCCATTACCGACAATCACTTCACAAGTTGCTGAGCTTTATCAAAGCACCAGCATAAAAAGTTCATTTTTTGTTATAGTTAAATCTGATTTAATTCCAATTTCACAATAATATTCAACTATGCATTCATAACGTCCGTTCCATCATTTGAGTGGATATCAAAATGCTCATATCAATACTCATTGCAATCTCAGCTTTACAAACAAAGAAATACAGCTCAAATGCTTGCTATGCTGCACTATGGTTTTGCTTTCATTAAAATATTCGCCCTGTTGACTCAACACCTAAATATGGGGAAAAATGCGGATCATCCTGGGTCGCAGGAAATAACAGTAAGAAAGAGAGAGAAAGAGAGTGCATAGGAAGTATAAAACACAAAGAGAAACAAACAAACAAACAAACAAACAAACAGACAGACAGACAGACAGACAGACAGATAGATAGATAGCTAGATTTGTGCAAGTGGAGACTGATGCTTCTTTTTTGAAAAAAAAAACGGGTTAGACAAGCTTTAGAGTATGTTCTTAAACGACTTACGTAGAACCATGTAGTCAGTTGTGTGTGATTATGGGCAGAAATAGGTATGCATGATACTGCGGCATTATACAGATATTTGATCAAATATGCGAGAATGTCCAGTAATATGTGCTACTATCACATAATTGCCTACTAGGAAACGATTATATTAATCCGTTACTCATTTATCATAACCAGAATATTTCCCCAATTTCTTAATAAAAGAAAAGACTTTCCAACTGTCTGAAGAAGTTAAATCTGCATGTAGTAAACTAGAAAGATGCATATATATCCAGTTTCCAATCAAATATGCTTGAAGCTGCATTGTCTTAGAAGCTAATATTCACTCTCAAAGGAAGGTGCACCATTCCCCACTTTGGTGCACATTTTCTTATGATGCTTTCACAGCAGGTGCTTGGTGATTTTGTGCACCATTTATGACTGACCATGTTCTTAAAAGTTACCGTATTTTTGCCCTCATAGTAAACTGCTCACTGGGATCCATATCCAGAGGGTATCAGCGAGCCAAATTCCAAGCCTTTAAGCAAAGGTGCAGAATCAATAGCCTTAGCAGTTGCACTGTAATATCCCTATCCCAACAACTGATTCCAAATGTAAGGATACTTTGAACTATGGTATTGTAGACAATTATCAATATAAATTTGTTCACTTTAAGTGATAAGAGTTTTCTGAGGAAATATTGTCACTGATTCAGTTTCTTACTCAGAGCGTCAATGTGAGGGTACCAGTTTAGTTTGTTATCAACGGTAATATCAAGATACTTGTACTTTCAAACCATCTCTACAGATTCATCGTCTTCATCTAGTAGTTCAATCTTGTCTTTCAAAATTCTGAAATCTTGTACTTAAAAATAACTCTTTTCACTGATTTTTGCTAGCATAAACCAATATCTTTCACAACAACAAGGCCTAGTTTACATTCTTCAATGTCAGAGAAAATCATGTACTGACCACTTTGAGAGTAATGCAGCCATGGTCAGCACATAGTTTTAAAAAAAAAAGTTTGCATTTAAATGGAAACAGGCCATTCTGTGATACATGAAATCCTTTCAGTTTAATTTTAGTGGCTTTTAAAAAGGTTATTTGAGTTCTTTTGAAATGCAATATTCGGATTTATCATACTTATATGATAAAAGCGAGACAACTTACTAGTTTTTCACCACAGTTTTTAAACACTCTCTCTGAAGGACTGTTTTGCATCTTGGTCCACATGAGGTATTTTAATTGGCTGCACAATAAGTCAATTGACACAATGTTATTTTTTTGCCTTCCTGCATATATAACAATTCAGTGTTCTGCACTTTCCATTTTTCTGATGGCACTTACTGGCATAAAGTTATCAATGACCAGTTCAGAACCACTAATTAAAGAAAAAGAGCTTCGTGTTTGTTATACCCATAATTAAAAGACTGCAGACATAATACTGAAACGATTTCACATCTCAAAAAAAAAAGCTATATATTTCAAAACAATGATACATCAGCAAATCTGAAAATTTTAATGTGATTCACATTATTTATGAAAATACAGGGTACAATTTGGCATGAGGGTTGGTGGGGCCCTCATGCAAATAAAGGGTCTACTTAAAAAAATTACAGGTGTTGACTGTCACATGTGTCCTCCTGCTGCATTCTCGACAACTTGATTTTCGCTTATGGCTGTGTATCTCTCTTTTATCCCTGACAAATCATCTGGGTAATATGACTATGTCAGTAACTGAGAGTGCAAAATGCTAAAGCTATGTTAATTGCATCTATAGAACATATGAAATAATTACATGCTATGAAAGCTGATACACTGACAGCTTTTCATTATGATCCATAATGAAAAGCTGTCAGTGTATCAGCTTCAAGAAAATGCTCCATCATTCCCCATGTATTCTGTAGTAAATCACAAGGCAGATGTGGTAGTCCTCAAATGTTAAAAAATACTGAATAGTTTAGTTCAATTTAGCTTTATTGAGATGTGAAATCATTTTCATGACATGTCTACTCTCTTGAGATGATTAGCATATAAGCATTTGAGTTACCTGGCTTGGGAGGAGCAACCTTTCTGCTGATCTGCCTACAGACTTCGCCTGAAATAAAGAGTATAGCAACGAGAGTCAACAAACAATGCAAGTGATTTTTACACATTTCTACCACGTCCTTATGACTGCTACACAACACTGGTCATATTCTACGTTTTGATGAAACACTTTACGTCATTCAGAGGAAATGAAGATATAAATAAAGGAAGAGAAACACAGATACATGGACATGGATTGGTAAGAAAGATACACAGACAGAGAGTGAGTGAGAGAATAAGACCATGTGTAAATTTACACTGATACAAACTGTCATAATTTAGCTGAGTCAACATGGGGCAGTACAAACTCATTTGCTGCTTTAACATTACATGGCCACATATCTAAGCAAGTCATATTTAAATGAAAAAAACTTCATCAAGGCAATTTTTATATCTATAGACTCTCCCTGTTTATCATACAGGGAAATTAACTGTCTAGAATACTAGGATGGGATAACGGTTTTAGAAGCTATATAAATCTGTCTCTAATACATCCAAATGACCAGTCTGTTTTTTATCAAGGCCACTCACATTCCTTCCATTTTCCAGATATTTAACATGCAAATAATGGTGTCTTGAAAAGTGTTAATTCCAAATTCCTACCTGAATGTTCAATATCCATGTCTTCTTTTATTGCTGTGACAATTGCGTTGCACACCTCTGTAGTGATATCATCTCGCTTTATTGTTAATGTAACGGGCTCAAGCTCATGACAGACGACTTCCTCCTCAACATCTGCTTTTCCTCCACCTATTCCTGTGATAAAAGATAGCACTAGACTTCACTCTCTCTCCACCCTCCCCTCCTTCTCTCTCAACTCTAATTTAACTTAACCTTGCAAACCCAACCCTCACCCTGGAATTGGTATGGTAAACAACACTGCCCCATATGCCCAGCACTTTTTCATATCACCCTGAAACTTTATGCAGGGGACACTGATCCGATCACAGCCAGAAGACGAGTGATTCCTCTTATCTTTATCATCTCAATAGACTAGCTGAGAACCCTTGTATTCTGCACTAGGTAAGCCTACGGCCTATTCTGAAGTAAAAGATAGTGCGTTGGTTTTGTGCTTTGTGGGAGACTCAACCCGGTGCTCAGCGAGTCGACAGCATCCAGGAAGATCGGTGAATATATGCCAGTATTCCCATACAACTTCTTCCAGTTGTTTGCGTTGCTCTGGGGTCAGCTGCGTGCCGTACTGCAGGTCTTCGTAGCTCTCCTTCTGACCCCAACTTCCCAGGTCAGCGAGATCTTCAGTATCTCCAGTACTGATGCCCTCTGACGCGCCATCCTCGACCACAGTTACACTAGCAGACCGTGTCACGAGATTTCCGTCGACCATGACGTCATCAGTCCTTGACTTTTCGTTGGTGGAAGGATTGACATCTTCCGCAGCGCTTCTATCACTATCTTGCGGACTGGTGTCAATATGGGCTGGTCCCGCACCACGGGGGATCACGTCACACTATCCTTCCGTCTGAGATCCAACTTCCACCGCCGATTCCGTGGCTGATATCGCAGCAGCTACTCGATCTGTCGTTGGTTCAGATTCACCTCTTACTCTCGGGGCGTACCTCTTGAGTAAGTCAGCGTGCAGGGTCTTCTCCCTTGCACCCATCTCGACTCTGTAGTCGTTGATTCCGTGCCGCCTCTTGAAGTGCACAGACTTATTGCCTCTCGTCTTTGGAGTAGTGTTGAGCTCCAACCTCTGCAAGACCTCGTCTTGCTCTTGGAGTCGCACGGATTCCTTCCTGTCGACTCCCGCATGCCGCTCTACCTTCGGCACCTTCAGCAATGTGGGCTTACCTCTTTTCTTCTCTTGGGCCCTTGTGGTCACTGCTCCCACCATCACTGTAGTGTCTGGGTCGTTAGGATCTCTCCCTCCATCGATGTTCCCAATCACTAGATCACAGATGGCCTCTGGGATGCACAGTGCTGTCACTCTGCCCGTGAAGAAAGGTGTCCTCACATCAATGATGGTCTCTTCTGCCACCAAGATACTATTGTCGATCCTTGCGATCAACCTCTTCTGTCCAGTGAGCTGTCCGTCGCTCACCAACCTTCGCTGCACCACAACGCCTTCGCAACCGGTGTCTCGCAACACGTCCACTTCTTGATCCCCGATCAAGCCTTTCATCATGGGTAGCTTCAGTTCGTCCACGGATCTTCTGTCACTGCATCCTCCGCACGTAACAGGCACCTCAAACTGAAGTTTCCTGTCCCTCAGCACCGCTTGTACGTTGATGTTGGTGTCAGCCGTCGCCAGGTCCTGCACTGACGATACATTCTCCACCATCATCACTACGGCCACCCCAGCCTTGCTGGGCTTGCCCCGTCCCAAGTCCGTCTGGGATGTGCACCGTTTTGCTGTGTGGCCTAGCTTCCCGCAGGCGTAGCACTTCATCTCGCTCTTGCCCTTGTCACTTGCCTTCTTGTAGCAATCCGTTGCCTTATGCCCCGGCTTCTGACAAAATTGGCACGCCTGTGGAGTATTCCCCGTGTTGCCATTAGGCCTCGCCCTTGCTGGTTGGCTCTGTTGCTTGGTACTGTCCCTCAGCTGCCTGTTCCTTGCCACTTGGAATGCCTCAGCTGTATTGATCACGTCGTCTAGGGTCTTCAGCTTCTTCTCTCTGACGTGGGTAGCAAAATCGGAGGGGCATGCATCCATGAACTGCTCCACGCCGTCGAAGGTTTCTTCTGTCTTTGATAGCTTCACCCACCGATTTAGGTACGTTTTAATTCTTATGATGAACATGTCAACATTCTCTCCCTCTTCGGGCTTGGACTGTCGGAACATGAGCCAGTAGCCGTCTTCTGTTAAGTTGTACCTCTTTTGAAGGGCTTCTTTGACTTTATTGTAATCCTTGGCGTCATCCATAGAGAGACGACAGAAGCACCAAAGCTCTTCCGGTCAGCAAGGCAGAGAGCGAGGTCGTCCATGTGTCCTTAGGCCATTTGGCGGTCTCCGCAAACCGTTCGAAGCACAGGAGCCGACTGTCCAAATCGTCTTTACGATCCTGGAAGGCAGGTAACTTCGACCGTTTAGACGCCACCTGACTAGTTACCATGGGCTCTTGTGAAGTCCCATTCGCCGCTTCTTTTTCAATACGAAGTTTTTCAAGTTCATGCTGACGTTGGGCCGCTTTCTCTCTCTTCTGCTTCTATCCGGAGCTTTTTCTCTTCCGCTTCTATCCGGAGCTTTTTCTCTTCTGCTTCCATCCGGAGCTTTTTCTCTTCCGTTTCCATCCGGAGCCTTTCCTTTTCTAGTTCCAGTTCCGCTTCTCTCTCTTCCTTCATTTTCTGCATTTCGAGTTCTCTCTCTCTATTCATCCATTCCTTAATGTATTTCTTCCTCCCAGTGCCCTCGAGTCCGATAGCATCCGCTTCTTGTCCAAGCCTTGCAATTAATTCTGACATCTTGTAGGTGACGATGTACTCCGATGTCCTTGCACAGTCTGTAGTTGAAACACTTCAGTTCCAATCCTATCGAAATACTCCAGTTGATTCAATCAAAATACTCCGGTTGATCCAATCGAAATACTCCAGTTGATCCTATCGAAATACTCCAGTTAATCCGATCCGATCCGAAGAGATCCAATGAAACACTTTAGTTCTGATCCCGGACGAGCCCCCAGATGTAGCGAGCAAGTGTCAATCAGTATTGGCGTATAGTGAAGAGGCACTGAATATGATAGCCTCTCCTTAGAAACGCCACTGACGTTGCTACTTTAAATCACAAACCAAGTCCGCTGTGCAGAAAACAGAATACTTCTTCATTGGTAACAAGGTGTAACCAGCAAATGATTCACAATGCACAGATAATAACAGCCAACTCTCTCACTCTCGTGCCTTTTATAATAATTTCAGTAGAAATTCTAGAATAAATGACGTCATCATCATATGATGCGCCCAAACAAACATGCCAGTCTAGAAGGTACATGTAAATGACACAGTGTGCTTTGAATGCATGAAACATATGTTTTTTTACTTTTTCCTTATGGTTGCAGACATGCTCTTGACAAGACCTACATGGATGCGGATAATGGCCCTGACGTCATTTCTGCCAGCCCATCCCCCAGGGCTACACTTACCACCAGAAGTAACCACCAGACAAGACAGGAGACTTTTCCTGACACCAGGTGAGTTAGTTTTCAAAACATACTGCCCGACATTACAATAAGAGATTGTGAAAATAGTTTGCTTGATAACGGTGCCTTCTCGTTAAGTTGCTGCATTCAAATAATCAATAGTTCAGCAACCCACATTGCCATTGACAGTAGTGTTTACGTGGAGGAATATAAAATGCAGTTGTTTCAGTCAGTACTGCCAGAACATCATCATTCTTTTCATGTCAGGCAAATAACATGTCAAAATTGTTAATGCCATGTGCCCTATCTTCTTTCTTGTCCACAGTGACCTTCTTCAAGCTATTTTTGGATGTGTAATATACATATAATATTCAGATACTGTCACAGGAAACTGTTGGGTTGACCCGTTTTATCTTATCTGTGTTGAATTTCTGATTGGGTGTTTTCTTGGCAGTATTTCAGATTATTGCATACAGTGGATCATCATGTTTAACGACATCGGTAACAACAACAACTCGGTAATAGCGAGAAAATTTTAAATCCCCGTTTTTCCTGCTATGTAAACTATATAAAAAATTACTGTAATAGCGACCGCTGATAATCAAAACCCCGGTAATAGCGAGAGAATTTTTGAGTGGACATGACCGATTGTGATAACCTACTGGCTTCAGTACAGCCCTATACAACTGTAAGTGTAACTTCGTCATACGCACACAGTCGGTCACTATGTCAACACGCCACAGTGTGCATCGTGGCCGGTCCCTCGCTTAGCGCGCTTGCTTTGTCAACCTAGGCTACACTGGCCCTACTAGCCTACACACGGGCTGCGCGATACACACGAGGCCTGCTCACCATGTGACCATGACACGATCCTACACTCGCCGTATCGGTATCCACGCGGTCAGTCTGTTCAGTCGTTGAAAACCAAAAAGATGATAAGTAGGCCTAAAGCCCTTCCCCTCAAGGAAAAAAGCGGGCTACTCTCTCCTCCAAAATAACCCACAGAAAAAAAACCAATACATTGCTTTCCTTCTTCTTTGCCCTCTCCCTCCCCCAACCCACTCCTCCTCCCCCCCTTTCCCAACCCCAAAAAAGTAGCCCTAGTTCTCTTTCCTTCCNTCCGTCGAACATCGGCTGTCCCAGTAAAATGCGAGGTAGCCTTGCAAAAACGTTTATAGGCCTATTCTTCACATTGTTATTTCCCCTTTTCAGTGGCCTACACTCCTTACTGGAATAGCGAGACCTCGGAAATAACGCGAGATTTTTATCAGAACATTGAATCTCGTTACAACCGAGTTTCACTGTATATTTTTATTATTGACATAATTTCTGTAAAATAGACTGAAATATATTGCTTTTTGGATATGCAAAACTGAATGTCCTTTTTTACTGTAATAAATTTGAGAACTTTTGAGCCCCAATTTTTTTTCCTTCACTGTGTTTGTTGTGGTTCATGATTTTTTTGGTCATGCATCTATTTTTAGGAACACACTAAACAACCCATAATATACATGAATTAAAAAAAAAAAATTGATAGTACAGTATGCTAGTTCTGCCAAGTCCCCTTTTCAACCATACTAATATATACAACATGCTGTGCCCCACTTCAGTTTGTTCTTATTATCATACTGGCTCTTACTTCCAACACACCCGTGGTCATTTGCAAATGAATAGAAAAGGCCTGAACTGCAAAGAGTAATACAGGTACTTTATTTCCTTATTTATTTTCTAAAAGGTGAAAAGGTAAGTTTGGGATTGAATAGAAGGCTACTGTGCTTGGGGTTGCAGCAGTTTCTATCTTCTATATTTTTTTCACTTGGTAAGGATATGCACATATATTGCAGCATTCAAATGCAGCAAGTGGATAGTAGAATAAATTCTGATTCACAGCATCTTGAAGGTTAAGTCCTTTCAAAATTGTCCATGCATTTTTTTTTTTTTTTTGCAAAAAAATTTCACACATTATAACATACCTAATGAGTTAAGAATCCACTGAAAGATACTGCCACTTGTAGAGGATGTTTTGGAGTCACTTGGATCTGCTTCAATCTTCTCGCTGTCTTTCACTTTGCCTTTGTCCTCCATATCTGCAGTGTCGTCTGCATCACTATCTGATCTCATGTGACTAAGCAATTGAGTGCCAACACTTGGTCCCTGCCATTCCTGCAGGCCACCCTCAAAAGCCTATAAATGTGATTGGTAAATACTCCATAATGCTGAATCAAAATAGCAGATAGTATGAAGACCTAGAATGATATACCAGCAAATTATAAATGCAGAAAAGATAAACAAAAATCAAATTCTAAAAATATATTTGCTCTCTTCAGTAATTTCAAATTAATAAGCATTTTTATTTAATATGTTACTTGCTCTAAAACAGTATTAGGCACATTATGTTTTGAGCCTTCTCCACATTACCTGTCTAACTTCTGTGTCAGAGGGATATACCACAATTTCAATATTCTTCAAATACTTTGGGTTGGTCCTTGCAAAGTTGCTAATGGCACAGAACATCATTTCCTGCGTCTTTTCTGCAGAATAAACACATCCACATGACATGTACGTAAAGTGATCGCAGCTAGCAGGCTTCAGTGTAAGCATTCAGTTATAGGTACTGACAAAGATAGGGCCAATCTCAAATATCTCAAAAGTTTGCATCTGACTTGTTACCATCATGGCATCTGATATACTGTACTTTGTTGATTATTCATGATGGAGAAGTTGTTTTGGATTCACTTGAAGAACACATCCTAGACCTAGTTCACTAACCCTATATTATCTCACATGACAAGACTTGCGGCCTGATACAGCTATATTTTCTTTTCTGCATATTTCAGATAATTAAGTCCTGCTGGCGGTCACTATATCATTTTCTTGGCTCTTTCCCTTGTGTTGAAGCAAAAGGCTCAACAAAAAAAATAATCCACAGCCTTCCAGTATCAATGTGTCTACCTGGAGGATATCCTAATAGTCCTGTGCCCAAGGAGGGTAGTGAAATGGACTTTGCTTTGGCAGCGTCGACTTGTTTCAAAAGAGCCTCTATGTACTTGACCATCTGAAAAGCAAGCATGAATTTATAAAAGTACTGTCATTAATTCAATTGCCACATATGTTCCTGATTCTTTCATGCTACAACATGATGGCATTATTTCTGGTAAGATTTAACGAAATTTTGTTTTTTTCTTATAGATTCCTGACAGATGGACATGTCCATTTTTATACATCTCTACCAGACAGTGTCCTACGGACCAATGTGCACAATGAAGGAAGTGTACAGCAACAGAATTACAGCCCTCCATTCTCCTTAAGTGTCTCTCCCCATTTACATCATTCTTTGTTTCATTTGACTGTGTTCCTTGGAACGCCACAAAACTGCCATCCAAAGAAAGAATGGCGTGTCCCTGCTTTGTCTCTGAATAAATGCATTTACCTTTTGTGAAATGGCCCTATATTATGATTTAAATGCGCATCACTAAAATTCTCCATGGGAACCATTTTCTTAACAAAGTTTAGCAGAGAAGCATGCTGGCATGAACATGCAGATAAATTGTTCTACAGTATGTCACTCGGTCATAGGTGAGAATTGGCAAAAGTGGAAATGGAGGAAAATCACTTGGCGCGCCGGATTTTATGCGGCGCAGATAATTTATAACGTAACACTTAAGAGCACGTGGCATTTTGAAGCCTTCAGATATACTAGGCATATCATATGTTGGTTATGTTTTTGCTTTATATTCATGATGCAATTTATGTCAATTGAGGCCAAATGGCAGTAAGCAAAAGACTATTGTATAGTTTATGTAATATCTTCATACCTTGATCTATATCCTTTTCAATTCATGAAGACATAGGAGATAAAATGACAAGCTTTTGTACTGATTTGAATAGCCTCATTTTGTTAACTACAGGGCATAGAAAAAAAAAGACACTTGGACTTGAATACTTCCATACTGTGATGACTGACACGAAATCTTTTTAGGCAAATTAAGTGAAGGATACAGGAGATGTAACTGAAGAGTTTATCCATAATTTTGCTATGCAAGAGCTTGGGAGACAATACAGACTTCAATAATTCCGAAAAGACACACAGTTCTTTCCCAAATGGAGTTACAGTTTGCTCAAGAAGCCAACAATGCTAGTCTAGTCTACTTCTGACGTTCTGTGCTACGGATTTTGCCTTTGAATCCGTATGGAATTTCTCTCCTGTAGAGCATCAAGTGTCTCTAGTTTTCTTACAAACTCTCCAACTTTTTTTCGGCTATCTCTAACGACAGCACCGATGCTTCAGTGTTCCAAACAATGCACTCCCAACTCCAAACAAATATATTTCACTTCAGTTTCTTTGAGTAATTGGTCACAGCCGACAGTGTTGTTCCTGTTCAAAAGCAAAACTGCGAAACGTGCGAGAGGGGTTTCCAGATTTTTTTTTTTTAAAGCCGTGCCAAATCGCATGCATGAACCTAAGCATGTCTGGAAAGGACCTCCCGGGATGGGTATACGCTGCCGGGGTCACGATTTGAAATATATATAATAAAACATTTTTTACTACGAATTGTCCATGTATTGGATATACGTGGGTTGACCTTTCTAGATGCATTACAGCATCATAACAGGCAAATGGTTCTTTGAGTCGTGTTCAATGGGCTATGATAGAAGCCCAATCACTTGAAATACCAACAAGTCTGAGAGAATAGCATGTACTTTTGTATAATTCAATTTTTATCTAAAATCCGCTGGAGCCAAAAATTTCACATTGGTTTCGAAAGAGCCAAGTCTGGCAACCCCACATGAGAGGATGTGATACTCTCGATCTTCGATAGGCCTAGTAGACATGTTGCAATAGACGTTATCCGGAAATCCGATTGCGGGAGGTAACTCCTGAAAGTTAACACTTAAAGGAGTTATGTCCCCTTTCCTGGACCCACTCGACAATACCCCGAGTTGTACACAATGTGAGGAAAGCGTGTTGCAGAAAGGGTACCTAGCGCATAGACAGACTGGTGAACGTGACATACGGATCTGTTTATACAATTTTACACGCCATTAACTTATTGACCGCTCGGCCTATTCGCATAACTTTTAGCAAGCTCAATCATTTCCATTGATATCAGTAACAGTTACAGTACATTCCAATACGTAAAACACTGTAGGCCTACAGCTCGATGCATAAACTTAATCACATTGTACATCAAAATTAGGCCCAACATTTGTGCAGAGTGCAGATCTGTAAAGATATTTAATATCCGTGAGAAATTTGAAAAGTAAAATTGTATCGAACGAAGGCCAAAAGGGGTATTCTGCGATACTAGATTAAGTCTAGGCCTAGTCTAGCACAAATGGTCGTTCAATGCATGTGTTTGTTGTTTTTTGTGTGTGTGGGAAGGGGGAACGATGGAGGCACAATAGACACAGATGCATGAAGAAATATGGAAAATATAGAACCTTATAACCCTTTCCACAAAGACACTTTTTTTTCTCTTATTCTGTATGAATCAAATCATAAATAACGGTTACGGCGTGTCTGTTGTGTTGGGAGGAACACCCAGTAAACATTCTGAAACACCATAAAATGTTTAATCACAGATTAAGAGTTATCGTAAACTCTTGAAATGCCTAATCCTAGAAAAAAAAAGTTAAATCATTACACACCGTACTTTTCCAGTCATTGAAACTTGTAAATGGCAATATTCTAACACACCGATAAATTGTTTAATCATAGATTAAGAGTTATCGTACACTCTTGAAATGCCTAATCCTCGAACAAAAATTAAATCGCTACAAACCGTACTTTTCAAAATCACTGAAGCTTGTGAATGGCAATATTCTGACACACCGATTAAATGTTTAATCATAGATTAAGAGTTATCGTAAACTCTTGAAAAGCCTAATCCTAGAAAAAAAAAATTAAATCGTTACACACCGTACTTTTCAAAATCATTTTATTGCATTTCGATTGGGTAGACAATCAATGAATCTACAACTAGGCGAACGGTAACTTCCGCCTTCATTCTTCATTTCATAATTATTTCTCCCTTGGTTTGCGCGCTGGATGGCGGTGGAAAGTGGCACAATGGTTTCGTTCGGCGGAATTATTTTTTGAATGGAGGAAACGCAAAAACGATTTGGCGGAAATTCTACCATTTGGCGGAAAATTCTCACCTATGAAACATTTTAGCTGTCTGGTGTCTGTGTACAAATTCCAAAGCCTTCCTACTCAGTCCTGCCCCACTCCCTCCTGACATGACACTGCGTGATGACACAACCTGTCCCCCTTCATCCCTTCCCCCGCCTCCCCCTTCCCTACTCGCCACTGGGTGGCGTGAAGATGAGGCCTGATCCTAGTATCCTACGTCCATGGTCCGTCCCCTTTGCCCCTTCCCCCACTAACTTCCTCCTTGTTGGTCGGTGTCAGATTATTACGCCCCACCACTAGCTCCCTTTCACCTCAAATTTCAAGCAAAAACAGTTGAAAAATGATCGCTGGTTACCAAATGCAATCGCAGGATGCGCCTACCTCGATTGTTTACATAATTATAATATGACAATGTTTAGGCAGTGAACAACGGAGGATCAGTTGTTCTGTTACATGGACACCACGATCTTCGTGACCATTTAGTTTTGCACCGGTACATGTGGTCAGACCAAGGAGCCCGTGCCCGACATCGGCTTGCTTTGATTTTTTTTGTTCTCCCCAACAATCCAATTCAGGCCATCAAGCAAGCGCGTGACACACACACAGATACACACAAAAGTAATAAAAAAGTAACAAGTAATTTTGTAACTGTTACATAAAAATTTGGTAACAAGTACTTTTTCGTTACTTTGGATGAGGCTTGTAACGAGCAAGTAATTGTTACTTAAAAACTGTAACGAGTGCTCATAGCGGCGTTACTTTTTACTCATTACAACAACTTTGGTAAAAATATACTGAATGCCATTAGATAACATTTGAACAGCCAAAAAAAAAAATCCCATAGATTTATGCCATTTTTGAGCTCAAACATAGAAGAGCATATTGCAACCTGCCTTTTGTTTCAGTGCATTAAAAAAATGCAGCTCTTCACCATTACACCCTACATTTGTATTGTGGCTACCTTGTATGTAATGTAAATCCAAAGTATATTTACTTGGGGTAAAAAGAGAGGAATGGAAATCATTTTTAGTTTGTGTAATTTACTAATGTACATTTTAACACCAGAATTCTTGTTTACTACAGTTCAATTTAAGTCACATATTTGAAGTCACAAAGTCATCATAATACAAGAATTCATATCCGTTGCAACTATTTTTTCAATGTGGTGGCCTTAAATAAGAAGTGTACCCAGACATACTGCATTCCTTATCACTGCTGATTTATATTCCTTTTTCAATAACATGTAAACACATTTCAAACATCCTTATGGAACTTTCTCTGGAAACTGATAGCCAGGCTGAAATCAAAAGATTGATTATTAATAGTCTTATTATGATTTAGTCGTGAGTGATGTGGAAAGCTTTTCATTGGTGTTATGAGAGATCGTCTTGCATTTTTTAATGTTATGCGCTGATGCCTGTACATGCTTTATGTAGCACTGGATAAATTCGTTCACTCCGTCACTGTATTCATTTAAAAACTTCATAACACTGTTTTCATAAATACACACTTTCCTTTAATTAAAAAAGCCCAATTTTATTTCTTTTCACAGCAAGTCATGCCAAGGAAAAAAAATTTCTATTCAGTAAAACCCGAGATTTTTCTTCATATATAAAGGGCCACTTAACAGATTCTCTCAACTTCCTCTTTTATAGCGTTGGGCAATTAGATCTGGATCTTGGTCAGGATGGAATAAGTAGCCCAACCCAATCAAATAACAATCATACAATTTGAACCTATCAGAGTTCATCTTCCATCCTCTGATGAGGGAAAAAATACCATAATAAAAACTGAGTGTATTACAAATATTCTCTAATACTTGTGAATGGGGCTGCAGCAAACAAAAATAAGAACATACAAACAAAATGCGTGCAGTCATGCACAAAAACACATAATCCCTCCCCCACCCCTTACCTTGTCTACATGGCAGTTATTCCAGGGTACTATAATCACATGAAAAATGTGATCACATTTCAGACTGCCACCTGTGGTTTGTCCAATTTCGTTCAGGCCTAGCCCCTTTGGATATCTAGAAACATGCAAGCATAGTCATTGTTTAAAAAGGGACAGAGGCCCTCTAAATGTCTTTTAACTTCAGTGCATTTCTGTAACAAAAATTCACCGTTGATTTTCGGAATGATTATTTGTTCAGAAATCTATTCAAAATTAAAAAAAGAAAATGGTTGTACTTAAACAATTTCAAACTTTTTAGTTTACATTCATCTGTGGATATTTCCACAGACACAGGGACTAGATATAGAAAAACCCTTTTGTCCACATACATGGGATCCTTTAACACTCTTTACCGTAGTGATTGGTAACTAACAATCAAATCCAGGTCAGATGGTGAATCCAAAATTATCCTACACATCTAATATAATGATTATCTTTAAGTTCGTATACTATCACTTCTAGTTCAATTAGAACTTAAAATTTTCAGCTTCTAAGTATAACTTCCCCCGATCTACATGCAAAGTTCTATCCTATGGAACATAGTAATAAACTGTAATGCCATTCACTGATGGTCAAGGTCAAATAACACAATGACATGTGGCCAGGGCTTCTTTCTCCATTGTGCAACTAGTCTACCTCTGATTAGATAGATCCCACCCTGTATTTGCCGGCATCATAATGGCATAGTACCACTGAGTCTAACAAGGAAAATAGCATGGCCACTTCAGTGGTATGAATGTTTGTGCGCTCAAATTATGGATGAAAAGTTATGCTTGTACACCTCTAAACAGATTGTTTTAAAAATGGCAATATCACTATTGTCCAATATTACAAGCCATTTTTTTTTCAAGAAACTTGTGCAACCTATGCCTTTTCCCATTAAAGATTGCTTTGTGGCTTTTTCTTGTCCATTTCTGTGCCCCAAATATTTAAGAGATGTACATGCAAGTCACAATTCAGAAGAATGCCTGGTAACATGCCAGTTCGTATTTTGACATATTTGGATAACATAATTGCCCATTTATACATGTTTGAAATGGATGACATTTTTTACACAGAATCAAGGAACATACTTTAAGATACTCTTAACAATTCAGCTTTCTAGCTGCAATAATAGTGATGTTCAATGAACTTAGAATAATAATGATCCCTAAAATTAGATAGGTGCACAGCAAAGGCACTTCAGGAGCCCATCTGACAGATTTGATATTTGACAGATTTCATTTGACATATATCAGGATTGACATGACACCTTGCCGCTATCTAAAAACCCACTTATAAGGCTAACTAGAGTGTGCATTAGAACATGGTCTGCACTAGAGAGTGATCTTTGGCAAAATGGTCAAGATCAGAAAACAGAAGACAGGTGAAATGACGATCTTGGGTACAACAAGAAACGGTGGACAGAGTAATGACGATCATCCGTTTTCATTAAACGTCTCACAAGATCATGACAAATTCTGTGAAATGAAAGGTTCTGTGAACTTACTTCTTGTGTAGTTCATCTTGAATTGCTTGACCACCTCTTTGGAGTACCAGCTGAGCGACTCTGCCTTTACTCAGATCAAGTTGTGGGTCAATGGAGATGACAATTGCCTCAGTCTGTAAATTATTGTGACATCATTTGTAGAGAAAATACCCAAGAAGCAAAGGAAAAATGCAACAACACCAACGATCATTATTATTACTAGAATATAAGATGCGTATCAAGATAATATCAGTTCTTACACTTCACATTTGAACAGCATTTTTGTGCATGAGTAGTTCATATACAACTCCCTGAAGAGCACTCACAGCCGCTGTCACTTTACAGACACTAATCATGAGCATCATGACAAAATAGGTTTGACTAAATGTAACATTTTTATAATTAGACTGTGGGATGTATACCCAGTCATAACACAACTGGAGATCATTTTACACAACTCTGTAAGTTCACTTTTGTTGAAAATTGAGTTTGAAGTGTATTCAGGAGAACATTTGTGTATTATTTCATTCGAAACAAACTTGAGTTTGAAATCGGAATTCCTTCAAGTTTTAGTTCATTTAATAGTCAACACAAATATATGTGCAAAAAACAATATGTTCAAATAATAATAATAATAAATGACATTTATATAATGCATTACCATAGATACATGTGCCCAATGTGCATACAATAACTTTTATTCCTTCTTTCACTTATCTTGTTTACAGAGTTTATGTAAATGAATATGCACAAAGAGCATATTCTAATATATAT
>JAWQUT010000869.1:88680-151478 GCA_033807755.1 Ellobium chinense
ACCCCAAGCATCAAACCTATTAGTACCAACAATGGTTGCCACAGAACGATGAATCATGATTCCGTGAGTCTGGTCAAACAAGGCTGTCTTACAGCCTCAGTGAAAGTCTCAAGATAAATACATTTAAGTTTTATCATGTTAACTATTTCTCAATTCTCTGTTATACGTTAACAAGCTTGTTAACATTGTGGCAATCTAGGAAAACAAAAAAAACCAAAGAATAAGGGACACACACTGAAATTTATGCGCAATAAAGTGCTGTGTGCCCCTTAACCGATGCTGCAACCCCATCACATCTGCTGACTTGTGATCAGCCAAACAGCGGGGAGATGAATCTATTGGGGCAGCATAATGATTAACCTTCACCGACTGTCAATAAAAACTTTCTATTAAGCCTGTCGTGGGGCATAGAGTGCCCCACACTCCTTATGTAGCAGAAAATAGAAAACCTGCATTACGGCTATCGTGGGGCATACAGTGCCCCATACTCATTATTATAACAGAAAACAGGAAACCTGAGTAACGGTTTTCGTGGGGCATAAAGTGCCCCTTATCTACGAGTATATTAATAAAACGCTTCAGCCAAATTTGTGTCACAGATTTCTTGAGAACTACGTAACGTAAAGACATGCGGTTTTCACCTAAATTCGAAGAAAAATACACAAAAGGTGACTATACACATCAGTCCTCTTCATTTTTTTTAACCCCTTTTTAACAAAAAAAGAATATGTATAGCAACGAAATACAATCTCCGATAGAGCTTTTCAATCCGCCCGATTCGCCAATCGTCCAACTTTTTCACGGAGTCTAATGCATTCGTCTATGATGCCTTTCGGTGCGCTAGGTATTCTTTCGCCGCTGGTGCGTTGCCTGCCTGCCCATTTGTAATATGGGGTATTAGTCTTGTTTTTTTATATATAGTAAAAACACACATGTTCTTGTAAGAATGCCGTGAGGCATGGGAGTACCCATGAAAATTATAAAGGGGAAAAGAGGAAAATCATAATACACACATGTATAGGCATGATAATAACTCGACTTTCCTTCCATATCAGTCGATTTCATAGTGAAGGAGCTACAGGAAGCATTTGCGTATCTGCAGCAAGTAATTATTTCATGTGTGCTGTATTTAACCCATACGGCGATGATCGACTTTAGTTACTTACTCCGGTGATTGGGTCTTATAAGAACCGATCTTTCATATAGAGCCACTGGTGATCGAGTCTTATAAGAACCGATCACTCATATAGAGCCACTGGTGATCGGGTTTTATATGACCCGATCACTCACATAGAGCCACTGGTGATCGGGTCTTATAATATGATAAGACTCTTTGAGGAAATGACAATCGGGTCTTATAAAATCCGAGGGTGTTGTCTGTAAGCCGAGCACACATTGCAATTATTTCGAGCCTTATAGACTATTGGGTAAAAGTTAGTCCCGCCGCTTATGACATGTTTGCGTGCAAATCGTGCACTCTGTGATACCAAATAGACCTTAAGATGGTAAAATCTACATCTTTTTCTGATTCTAAAACGAGGTGGGCCATCATGGTATGATCACTGGAACCACCTAAAAATGGGTCTTGAAGAAGCGAAAAAACGCGGACGTTTCCTGTGTTTACCCTAATTACAGTTAAGTGAGAAAAAAAACTTTCCCATGTAAAACGTCTGGTGAAATCATCTGGAAACAATGATCAAATATTTGTTTTCACATTTGGTAGTGTTCTCTATAATGTAAACATGCATATCTTTTTAAGACGAATTTTAATTTTTGGAACACGCATTAGGCCGGAACTTTTTTTAGGCTGGCGTGTTGATGAAATTTTAGTTCAGTGATTTAGAACATGACTGATCGCTAAAAGTCTATTTCAGAATACTCCAAAACGTTTTGTCCAAGTTTACAAAACGGTATTTCACGACTTTAGATCAACATTAACTGCTTCCAATTGTAATCAAAAGAATACCCACCTTAAAAGATACCACGGGCGTTTCCATCTTAACGACACCGGTGTAATGTTGCAGGACGAGCGACAGCAATTCTGTTCTCGATGACGAATACGAGTTGCAGTAACAACCCAAAACAGTGATATAAAAGCTGCGCGTTTAGTTTAAAATTTCATTTATTGTATTCGTTAAAATATTTCCATCTTTTTGCATCAAATTTATTACGATATACAATTGAAAACGCAATGCGCAATTTATAACTTGAAGGTCCTCAGTATCCTTTGTTTTCTTCTTTTTTTTCAATTTTGAAAATCGTTTCATTTTCGTTCTAGCTTAGTTTTTCTTGATTGTTTTGTGTAGTTTTATTTTCGTTTTCAAAATATAAGTGAGAGTATGAGTAATGACGTAGTGAGTGAGTAGGAAATGGGGGAAATGTCTATCTGTCTGTCATTCTATCTGCCTGTCTGTCTGCCTATCTGTCCTTTACATTTGTGTTCTAATGTATTTTTTAAAACTGTTGTGTTTGGTTCGACGTAAATTAATGGTGTATGGTGTTTCTAGTGGTGTATGGTTTGCAGACAGTAACTATTGGTAGAGCTGAATGTGAGTAGTTTTGTGAGGTATTTTATCATATTAAAGATTATGACCCAAAGCCATGTCAATATAGTTATGAATGATCAGCAGGACTGGCCCGCATGAAAATGGTTGCAGTGGGGAGGTAGGAGGATGCTGCTTGATGCAAGAGTCCGAAGTGAATAAAAACATTTGTCACGTAGCTAGCTATTTGCCTTCCACCACGAAGCAAGGATTATTTTTTAAATATAAATTTTCATTCTTTTACTATTTTTTTTCTCTGTAGTTAAAAGATCACTGGACGTAGTCTATATATTTTTTTTTAAATCCAGTCCCATTTGATGCAAACTAAGTGGCTAAGGTTCAAACTGAATACCACAAAGTGTGCAGGACATCCTATACAACAAAATGCGAATATCCTATACAACAAAAATGCGAATATCCTATACAACAAAGTGCTACAATAAGTGGCATTATAAATTGGTCGAGGAATCCAAGGGATTTCTATTGAAAGCACTAGTGCTCTAAGTAATCAGAATCTGATCAGAAATGTTCAGCGTTTAACTGGCAGCAGATTCATCTGTCATTGTGATTAAGTGTATTACTTTCTGGCATTTTATGTTTTTGAATAATAGTATTTGGCATAGACTTTCACTTTGATGATGTTGATTATTTTATGAAAGTGGATGGACACTGGACAGACAGACAGACAGACAGGCAGACAGACAGACATACGGACAGACAGATAGACAGGCAGGCAGGCAGACAGACAGGCAGACAGGCAGGCAAGCAGACAGGCAGGCAGGCAAGCAGGCAGGCAAACTGACTCATGAAATTAATTTTAACGTGTATTAATTTTGCTGACAGTAACTAGTCGTGTCATCAGTGAAAGAAAATGATCACGATGATGTAACATTGTCTAATAATATAACAGTTAGCCGTGCAGTTATTGACCATGGAGTTGAAAGACGCTCTTTCTTCAACCTAACCGAAACCAACATGGATCGATGGATGAAGGATAAACTGTTAACACGTAGTAATAATAATAATAAAAAAACACGTCAGCCTCCGCGCCTCTAGGCCTAGGCTAATACAGGCAGTATCAACGAATTTCAATAATAGGCACTATCTGATACGCTGGTTTTGTTTAAGAAGGCACTGTCAACTGAACGAAAGGTGACTCCACGTAGTAAAGTCGCCCTTTTGTCCCAGCCAGCCCTGTTGTCTCGTCTTGCTTGATCATTGCGTGGCACACAGTGTTGCCTCGCGCAGTCTCTAATTAGTTTTGAAAAACAAAAATACATTTCAAAATAGTTTTTAAAAACGATTCTGGTCTCTCACAATAGTTGTGAGTCCAACAATAGTTATAAAACCGAAAACGAATTAACCTTTAGAATAGTTCTGCAAAACGATTCAGGTCTCTCACATTAGCTGAGTCCCACAAAAGTTATAAACACAAAAACGAAATTGATTTCAAAATAGTTTTGAAAAACGAGTTTTGATATTTTTGTTCTAGTTTTAGTTTTTGTTTTAAGTTGCCGGTGATATTTCGTTTTAGTTTTGATGTTATTATCGTTTTCGTTTTAGTTTTGATGTTATTATCATTTTCGTTTTTGTTTTAGTTTTGATGTTATTATCGTTTTTGTTTTCGTTTTGGTTTTAGTTTTATTTTGTTGTTCAAAATCGTTTTAGTTTCGTTTCGTTTTGAACAAAAGCTTAAAAAAACTATTTTTTTCGTTTTTGTTTTAGTTTCGTTTTCAGCCCTAGTCTGAACCCATATAGGCCAACACTGTATATGTATGTCCAAGATTGCTTCAAGGATATCCTCTTTCACCTGTGCTATTCCACATCTACACTGCTAGTAGTGCTAGGGTGTCAAGGATTCAATGTAATGGTCCAGGAAGGACATTAACGTTTATAGACGATATCCTCATATATAAGACTGACTCAGATAGGCAGGAGATAGTCACAGACATTCACAAAACAATGCAAGCCACCGCTTAGTGGAGTGATGAATCTAGCTCACAAGACAACCCGCAAAAGGTCAGCGTATTGTGGTGCTCTTTAAATAATCACATAGTCTTGGTTGATCTCCCTGTCATCACCCTCCAGTGACATAACACAGAAGATGCAACAGAATTAAATATCGTGGGATGACCTTTGATTGCAGCTTGTTTGTATAGGCACCATAGGGAGCGAATAATTCAGAGATGCAAAGAAGGTATGGCAACGCTGAAATCAACATCAGCAATGAACCTGGAATAGAGACGACTGGCTCGTCTGCACCATCAGTTGGTCTTAGCGCTGGTCAGTTATGGCCTTGGAATCCTCATGCTGTCACCACCACAGTGTTATCAACTGGAATATATCCAGAATGAAGGTATGCACATCGTTTGGGGTGCAATAGAGAAACCCTGATTGTGACAATGAGACACATTCTGGGACTCATTATGAATAAAGTCTAGACATGCTTGCCAAGGTCAAGGTTAATTGTGAATAGTGAAGGACAAGAGACATCCACAATATGAAAACACAGGATTTAAGAGACGATGTCATGGATGGCACAAGTAGAAAAATACTACTGAGCAGAAAAATATTACTGCTCTGGTCCCCTCGGCAAAAGACTTAGTCGAGGGAGAGGACTAGGTCAACTCTGGATAGCGCATGGCTGACTTCCAGAAAGTAATCATCATCCTTGGCAGGAAATGCAGGTAGTGGTTCCCTGGGAGAGTCGACCTCGAGATTAAGCAACTCATTGTCGATAACTCGAGAGAAGACGATGCTATCGTGTTCACTGATGGGTCTGTGCTGCGTGGCAAGAAATCAGGATAGGGCTTTTCAGTAAGAGGCAGGGTCATCACCGAGTAGAGTGGAGAGTAATCAACGACTTCTTTCAAAATGAGAATAAAAGTGCTGGCACTCACCGCAGCTCTGAAGTGGGCCCACAGTAGCAAAGGCAGCCATTGTGACATACTCACAATCCATGCCCCTATAGATCCTAAATGGATGGTTGCAGCATGAGTGGATGGACTATCTGCAGACCTCCGGGTTTCATAGAACCACAAGGATCTATTGTCTAAGACATGCTGGGGTCCATTTTAATGAAAGAACTGATCAGCTGGCGGCTGATGCCCCTGTGGTGGGGACATTGCGGATGGATAAAGCAGACATAGTGAAGTCACTGAAAAATCGCCTGTTTTCCGCAGACATATCATCGAGGTGGCTGTGGTCCTCAGACTGCAATAGTTTGTGATTACAAGAGGCCAGGTCAAAAGGAACACCTAGTGAGGAAGGGGACAGGAGGTCGAGGGTACACTAAGGGTGACTGGCACCATCGCCATTACACCACAAGTCGTTTGCTGCCGAGGATTGAGCACGTATCAATCTGCCCACAGTGCAAAGATTTCAATTCTGCAGCTCAGTAACCACTTTACGCCTTTTATTAATAAGATGACAGTTAGAAAAATAGAATGTAGTCTAAATGAGCTTGGGACTATACGCATAAACCCAGTTTTTGAATGCTTTTATTATGTATGATTGATCTGAGGGTTTTAAGATCTCCAGCCTTTATTTGTGTGGGTGAGTTTGAGTGGTATAATGGGTTTACCTATTCTGTAATAGATCTATGATCATATATTAATGATGTTACTGGAAGACAACACAACACTAATAAACACGTAACTTAAACCCTCAGATCCCGTGAACCTTAGCACATTTATAAGAATGAACAAGATACTGAAAGTGGTCCTCACCTGGTTCACAAACACCTCTTTAGGTGGCAAATCTTCTTTAACAGTATCTCTTCTTCTCCTTCAAACTCTGTGTCCTGGCCATACAATGATTTTTTTTCCTCACCTTCGATTTCATCTATGACTTTCCATATAACTTTCAAAATGTTTTCTCTGTTGTCATTACCCTCCATTGTGCAAATCAAGACTTAGAGGCCTACAACTTTGCCAGGACAAGAAGCAGCTAATCTTGATGTTGTTAAGTAGCACATTAACAAAGCATATTATAAGCCAAAACAATAGTCGGCTCCACATGAGTCGACGTCGCCTAAGTAGATTTTCGTGATAAGTCGATCTTATGTTCTGCTGTAAAGTCGAAATGCTTGAGTCGACATGGACTTAACCATAACAACTCTCAAGTGAATCTACATTCAAAGATCCACTCGTTGATTATTCTATCAATTTAGATCGGCTAAGTCGATGTCCAGAATTTACCCGCTCCCGCCCCCTCGCCTTAACTTAACAAACCCTCGCCTCAAGTCAACAACAAAGAGACACGCTATATCGACTCTTCTTTGTGCTATTAAATGAACGTGTAGGCAGGCCTGCTGATTAGCGTAGTGTAAGTGCGTGCGTCCGTGTTACGATGGCCGGCATACTCTAAATTCGCAGGCGTTGGTGGACAATAAATAAAGTAAATAAATGCTCGCCCAATGTGGGCCTTTATCACACAACACGCATACGACACACGCCGAGCAAACCGATGGCTTCACTTGGCTGCCGCACGTCGTTTCGAATACATCTAACTATAAAAAAACAACATAAAAACCATGTCCTAAATCAGTAGATCTAGATCTACATGTATTGGTAAAGCCCGGTTTCGTCGTTTGAAAAACAAGGGGGGTAACTGTATATTATGTCTTTGATCGAGTTGCCTCCCATTATATAATTTGACATTGTTGGCTATTATCAATGGATGAGTTGATCTTATGGATAAGTCAATGTATTTCTGATTCCCCCAGAGACATCTACTTATCAGTAGTCAACTGTATTAGAAAGCCTTAGTAAAAATAATGGAAGCCCTCACCTACATCTCATAATAGTCAGAGGTATGGACTTTTCTGTATTTGCTATTAAACGACTTTAGCAGCAACAAGAAGAAAGTCCCAACCACTAATGGCTCTTAAAAGTTATCGGGTCCTATACAACCAGATCACCAATGGCTCTATAAAAGTGATTGAGTCTTATATGACCCGACCATTAATAAGGGAGGGGTTGTGGTCAGAAAATGGTGGTCACTCATTAACGTATGGATGGAATTGATTGATTTTTTTTGTACAGTATGAGGAAAATGGTTTTTAGGAAAAGTCACGAAATTTTAGGTCTGAGAAGTGATTTTTAAGCAAATAACACCTATTTGAAGATGCCCCCTGGTCGTATAAAACCTAATCACCGCCGCACGGGTTAAGTGCACATTTATTGTCACCAACCATCATCATTCCATTTATAGTCCTCGTAATAGCTGAGGTCTTCATCGCTTTCATCACCATTTCCCTTGTCATTATCACCATTTGTTCATGTTGTCGTTTGTGCTCAATTTTCTGCGTCTTCCTTTTCATCGCAATGATCACATTTCCACTTATTTGATCTTAGATGGGCAAGAGAGCATGACTACAGGCTAAAAGACAAGATAGACATTTTTCATTGTCTGGCATTGTTTCTTCAGTCAAGAGCTGTGCTGTCTCCGTTCAGACATATCAGGAATTACAACCAACAGTTGACTTATGAAATGCTTAAGGATGAGCTACTATTCACATTAGATTATCAGAACCGCAAAGCTGAGACTCTCAATAGAATAAAATTAAATATTTTTGACGCATTAGTCGATTCACAGTCATGTCTGAGAAAGGAATTTCCATGAAGAGGCAAATAGAAATTACCACGTTCAAAAGCAGTGTGAATGATTTATGACATTAACTATTGCTTATTGTCTTTTTTGCCAATATTCCAGATAGCCATTTACAGGGTTGACACAAAAAAACCAATGTTCTCCGTAGTGAACAATTATAATTTTCAAATTACAGTGGTCAACACCTGAGTCATAGGTTAATAAACTCAATGAATTTAGCTGACCTAACGAGATCTTTTTAAATTAAAGCTGTATGAGTGTCAAAATTTAATTTTGCACTTTATGCTCGCGTTATAGACGTCTTAAAATGATTCTGTTTCCGCATTCATAAGTTTGCACCATCGACATTCTTATACGGGTTTTGAAAACAGGAATTTGTTGACTAAAAAACCGATGGTTTTTTTTTCCTGTTCAAAGATGCTTGGTCAAATCAGTCGAAAGCTTTTGCTGTCAAAAAACCTAACAGCAAAGTTATTTAAACATACAGTTGTTAATGTTAACACCAGGTTTGAGCTTCATGATCAAAAACGTCTGAAAAATGCAGAATGCGCATGAATGAAAAACTTCAGGAAGACTAGGACCGTTTGAAATCTCAGCCACAGTCACATGGGGTCTTAGATGCGCTAGGTCCTCAAGCTCATGAACAAGCTTGCAGAATACACGTGACGCGTAGAGAATGCAGATCGCCCTGTAAACACCACTAGTGATATTCTTAGACAAATTCTGCTGTGTGATTATGAGTTATCGTGTGCAACATTAAAATTAAAGGTGGAAACACCCAGTACTTTTTATCTCCGAAAATTATCAATGATGCCCACCAAGCCACTTTCCGGAAGAGAGAACACCGTTCTGCTACTGTGCCCATGTAGAATATGATGCATTAAGGAAGGCTAGAGTGACCAGGATTTGCCCTTAACTTGGGTTAAGAGTTATTCCTCTTTCCCAAAGAGCAGCGGCTTGTGACAAAAATGATGACGTCACTGAAGTTCCAGCAGCTACAGACACCTTTATCTGGCAATGTATTACTCAGCTTTTAATTATGGTTCTGGCCATACAAATTCAAAAGTAAAGTTTAACCGTGTAAGTCGGGGTAAAGTAATCTGCATTTCTATTGCCTCAGCATGATTTCGTTTGACACAGCTGCCGTTTACGGTGGCATTAAAAGATTCACACCGACGTGTTCTCATCTGTCTGCAGAGCACTGGCTAGACAGCTTGGCCGTGCGGCTAGAATGTATCTGATGTAAGCTTATGGCTGCCACACACCGTGGGTGTAAGAGTTCGGACTTTTGTAACCCTGTGTTATCATGGATAGGCAAAGACATTATATCCTGTGTACAGACACTTTGAGGACTGTTTTATCGGAATAATAGGGTATCACATGAATTAACATGGTCTGTACAACGATTCAGCTTTCCTTTAAATATAAACTCAGTGATCTTGACATTAATGCCAATCTTAACATTGATGCCAGGGTGCTAATATGTAACTGGTTTCAGACCAAAATAGAAAGTGAACCAATGTGGGTTGATGATGTCTAGTTCTCAGACGAAGCGCGCTGCTTGGTATCCAGCTACATCAAATGAAAAAAAGAAACTATATCTCTTGGGCCAGTCAGCCACCACCGTATGTACTAGAAAGGCCGTTACAATCACAGAAATGCACAGCCAGGATGGTCTTTAGCAGCTGTGACCTGGCTCCAGGAGGATAAGGGTGACCAAAGAATGTTATATTGCCATGCTCAAGCAGGTTCTGGATAGCATTAGGTCAGCGCCTTTCTTCGTGACTGCCAATGGTCTCAGCAAGTTGGGGGCTACATCTCACAATGCAAATGTCACTCATGCGTGGTTAATGGACAAGTTTGGACAGCATAATTATCATCAGCAGACTTTTGGACATTTGTGCCCTATTTACCTGATTTAAACCCTCTTATTTCCNCCTAAGCTACATAAAGGACAAGCTTTATTAAATAGTTTCAGAAAGTACCAAGAACTGCAGCACAACACAGAGAATGAGATCCACAACATCGCTTTTCCGACAGGTCAGCTTGTTTTTCGGAACTTTGAATCGAGGGTGCGGTTAGGCCTTAGACTAACATTCCTTACAAAGGCTCATGGCAGTTTTTTGTTTTTGTAGGATGGTCATGCACAAAATAATTCATGCTCTAGTCAAAAACTAATTCTTATTTATGATATAGATTGAGGAAAACAAATTTTGCCGCAAAAATTTTGGTAAGTGTTTTATTTGATTTTTATTATATATATTAGAAAGATCATATTTTTTCCCAAAAATAGACCCATAGTTAGATATTTTACATGTGAGTTTTTTCAGCATTTGATTGATTTTTGAAAGGTGACTACCTCATGTGTCTTCTATAAAAGATTTTTTGCTAATTACAGGTATCTAACTGTCCTTTGTCCTGACTCAAAATTTCAGTCTTGAACCTAACCTTCTATCCATAAGCATCATATATTTTTTTATACTGTCCTACAATATAGCCACTTTTATCAGTAAACATCATATCAGGTAATTTTAGAGTCTTATTCAGATTAAAAGTAAATAAAGAACTTACAGACATAACACCAAAACATGTTGTTCTGGTGGTATACTAAGCCCATATGATTACCAAAACGCCACTTGTTATCACATTTCTAAACAAAAGGTATGGACAGCTGAGTGTCCCACGACAGCCGACTCGCTACAAAGAAAAAACCCTATACAAAAGTATAGGTACAGTGGAATCCGTTTAAGCGAGACACGCATGAGCCGAATGCCTGGGGAACGGAATTTTTGCTATTTAAATCTATACATGTGAGCGGGACGGCAACCCGCTTAAGCGAGACGACTTGGAGCCAGATCTCCATAATATACACGCTGTTTTTGACAGGAATGCTGCAAATTGTCACTATCGTACTATGTCTCAGTGCTTGTTTACCTGTGCCCATCAGCTGAAAACCTGAGAGCTACAAAGAAGCTTGTACCGATGGCCCTGATTACCCCCCTTACGTTACGTGAGAAGTGATTGACACTATCTCCCCATAGCCTTCTGTCAGGCAGTTGACCCTTCGGCGCACGCATGGACGAATCAGAGCGAGCATCCTAGCCGCTGGTCATTTAACCCGCGCAAGCATCAACGGATCAAGACTAAGTAAGCCCCGCCCCCTGTCAGCCACACTTTATCCTTTCTTCAGCTTAGGCAGTGATTGACACTTACGAGCCTTACCTGCGCTATTGCACAACACTCAGCCAGGGTGTCGTTCACATAGGCATGACCATCATTCATGTTGCGTAAAAGCTTTTTGACACACGCCGCTTGCGTCGCGCTCTGGCCAGATGTGGAGCGAGAAGTGTGACGCTTACCTTTGCCGGTGTTTACGATCATGTAAATTTGATCCCAAATTGTTTTTGATCACTTGAATGGGGGGCGGCAAACATCTCGACTTCAGAGATGTTAGACCTTTCATATTCTCTCCAGATTTATTTTAACATGTCTTATTTCTTTCCCTCTGATGTAGACATGTCTTGATCTTTAAAAGAAATTGTTTTTTTAATTTTTAAAGAAGAGTGGTGAGAAGGCTTAGGTGCTTCTTTGAAGCCAACCAAAAATCCCGTTCCCCACAAAGAATGACTAATAATATGCTCTGCATGTTCACTGAAAATGCAGCTAGGCTGCAATAAGTATATCTTAAACAGTACAGATACAATTTAAATCTGACTCCGTTGTCACACCTCACTAGCAACAAGTAATGATATCTCTTAACTTGAATGAAACGCACAAACTAGTTAAGAAATCACTTTATAATGGATAGTCCGCCTAAGCGGGACGCCCGCTTAAGGGGGACGATTCGTCGGGAACGGAGCCGTCCCGCTTAAGTGGGTTCCACTGAACCTGTATCCGCCACGACAGCCTTAACGACATAGCGAAAATCAACACATGATTATTCTATTATTTTAAAATTTTAAAAAATACCAAATATATCAAAGTGATATATGCATAAAACTTAGGAACTTGAGGAACATAAAATATGGAGGCGAAATAAATTTTCGTTTAGAAGTTATGAGAATTTGAAAACCTCTCTGGGGCATAAAATACCCATGAGACAGCCGGTGATGGTTAAACTATTGTAACATTCTACCTTTTCCATGCACATTGCCCTTAGAATAGCAAAAGTAAATAGTATTAAAGTAAGGTTGGCACCTATTGTCCATAGCAAGACAGGATGCGTCTAATTTGCCTCGAGCTTTAAAACCACATTAAACGTTTCCTCAAACATGATGAACA
Source organism: Ellobium chinense (assembly GCA_033807755.1). Lineage (NCBI taxonomy): Eukaryota > Metazoa > Mollusca > Gastropoda > Ellobiida > Ellobiidae > Ellobium > Ellobium chinense. The sequence goes on from JAWQUT010000869.1 coordinate 101,118, forward strand.
GAATAAATCTGACTTTACTGGAAATGGGATTCCCATATGTCAAAATAAAATGACGTGGACAAAATTTTAAATTATGAAGGATAATTAAAGGGGGCAGCGGGTCCTGATAATGACATTTTGGGGTCACATTATCGAAATGGAGGTTTTGCTTTTTTTAAGCTCATTTTACCTCTGCTGAAATCAGGTAAACGATGGTTGAATGCTAAAATACCTGATTAATGCTCATAAAATGCATTTGAAAATGATAACCACATTCTTTTTTCATCAAATGTAGAACTTTCAAATGCGTTTTTCTCAAAATGTTGCTTTTCGATGGTTATTTGTGAACAAGTTTTTTTATTTGTGGATGGATTTGTGCCAAAATTTCCATGTATCATGTTTAATGGATAACAAAAAATCATTCAGTAGCTTTTTGGTGTATACATAGCCGTTCTGAAGAAAAGGCAACTTTTTATAGCAAAAAAGGGCAAATAATAAAAATTGTCTAGATGCTAAAGTCAATTCTTATTCACGGAAAAACTAAACCAGATACAGCAAAAAACTACTGTATGATTTGAGTTATTATGCTGAAGAATACATGTACCAATTTATATATAAGTTTGACAAAATTTGTGGAAGCCTATCTACTTTCAAATTTCATATCATTTTTATATGTAAAATCCAATATGGCGGCGTTGCCATGGCAATCATAGCACATAGAATTGGGGGGGGGGCGCTGTTTTATACTAATTTCAACATGCTGAGTTCAATTATGAAGGTTAAAAACATGTTACTCTAAAAGGAACAAAAATCATCCTCAGGACCCGCTCCCCCCTTAAGGGGACAAATGAAACAGTAGGACATGGGTGGAAACCCTGTTTCTTAAGCTATATTATCCCCACACCTCCATCTCACACAAAATTAAGTCTTGAGTTATCCATATTCTCTGTTATTTGTCATGCACAGCCATCTGCTTATCACAAGCCAAAACTCCAGTAATCCGAAACTTTCCTTACCACTCTTCCAATGTCAGAGGAATATAACAAGATGATATGGTCTGTTACACTGGCTTTTATTGGCTCTGCATCCTTTACTTTTGGAGGATAGATTTGATGAACCAATCATTACTATTTTGCATAATCCAAAAGTGACATTCGAGTCAGATAATTAAGAACGGCCTATTCTAAGTTTCTTGGTATGCTAATAAAGTTTAACAATTCAGTTGTTAAAACACAATATCAACTGCATCAGCCCAATAGACATGATATATTGAGGAGGGCACACCACACTTGTTTTGGGACTTACCATGAGGTTGCGGCACTCTAAAAGCATCTTCATAGGCCTATGGATAAAACAATACATTTAACTTCACTACAAGCCTTATACACAGTGCTGTCTAACTTTGCATGCGGTGGTAAATACAGGAAACCCTCAAAACAACAGTGATGTTTCTCACAGTTACCACAAGCGCATAGTTAGGCAGCATTATGCATATGTTCGAACATGCAAATGGATTATCTGGCTTCTGCTTGTATTTATTGACAGGTGGAACATATCGATCAATCTGCATTATTTTTATTTAAAGAGAGAAACTTTTCTGAGATGTTAAAGATGAAAGTGCTCCAAACACAATATTCAAAACGAATGACTCAAAGTTTCTGCTTATTAAGGTGGAATGGAAGCTTTGCTCCATTTTAACATGAAAATCAATGTTGTATACCTTAACAATAGGCATACATTCTGATTAAAAAGAAAAAAAATCATAAAAATTGTTTTTCACTCTCTGACTTTAAAGAGAATGCAATTTAACATATAAACTGACTAATTCTCTCACTCCCTCTCTCTCCCTCCCTCACTCACTCTCTCTCTCTCTCTCTATCTCTCTCACACACACACACACACAGACACACACACACACAGACACACACAAACAAACAAACAAAAAAAGCTTGGTTAGTGCCCTGCTTGAGATAGGCCATGGCTAGTGGGGACTAGTTACCCTAATAGATCTGAGACTAAGGGCTCCCCAGGGATCAAACGGTGCAGCAGCTGTGCATCTAGCATGCAATCAGTTTTCGCTGCCCTGCGATAGCAAATCACATCTGAATGGTCTAAGGAACAACAAAGTCATGTACCATTCACAAGTGTTCATATAATGGTCACTGGTCCCATTGTGACTAACTTATATCAAAGGCTTCTGGGCACAAAATATACATCAGAATTTATTCCTGAAACTATTTTCACGACTATTTGGCAATTCAGGGACCATGCAAGTGACAAAAGTGAAGTAACATTTTGCCACCCTTATGATATTGTCAGTCTTTTGTTAAAGAATATCTATATCATTCTTTGGAAACTCATTTTCCAATTGTCACTTTTTCGTTGTTATTTCCTGCGGTCATTTTATTTATCACACCCAGTCATGTTGTCATGAGCTTCCCATTCTATCAAACCAGGTAAACCTCAAAACCAACGGCTGAGGTAAGAATCAAATGACCCACTGAATATAGCCAGAAAAAAACCCAAAAACTTCAGAGCCGACCATACAGAACCCAGATAAACAAGTTCGCTGAACAATCCAACAAGCAACGCGCCCCCCCCCTCCTCCCTATACCTAACAAACAAACTTGGAAAAGGACCAAGTCATCAGAGTACCTCATCTCATCCAAGACAAACTGACTAAGAAGAGGACCTAGTACTAGATATGCCAAGCCAGCATTTGTACCCACACTCCAGCTGAACAAGCTTTGGCCTCCAACAAAAAAAAATCAAACCCCTCAACTTCACTTCCCCCTCCACTTTTCCTACTTCTAATAAGTTATCAGACAGCCTGTCATGCTAGCAGAGCCTAATTTGTCTCTCTTCATTCAACTGGTTTCAAGAAGCAGAGCGAAGAATTTTGACCTCAGTCTTTCTTCCAAATTAACAATAATAAAAATAGTAATAACAACAGCAAAGACAATAATAATAATAATAGTAATAATAATAACAATAATAATAATAATAGTCATCTGCTCTGCACCCCTCCATGCCAGTTGGGGCAGATCAGGGTCAGTGATGTAAAAATTAGGATTGTATTTCCAGGAGGTAAAATCCCAACATGAAAATATCCAGTTCTTATCATTTGGCTTCTGTCTCCAATCATGGATTAGCAAACATTATGGAACAAAAAATCAATAACCATACCCTGTGGTTACACTGTCCATCAGATATTTATTGTTACCTTCACTGCAGCTGTGTCACCTACGTAAACAACAAACACCACTTCCTTAACACTTGACTTTGGATTGCTGGCACTGTAATCTGTTATGACACGCAGTATGCTTCGGCAGGTAACACCTTTTGAAGATAAAAAATGAACTAACATTAACAATCACATTACATTAAAATTTTTATAATAATTATATTTCGGCTCAAAAAGACAAAGAAAGAATGCCGTAGTATGTTGACCTCACACTCAGGAGGGACACATGAATTATTTTATCAAAAGATCAAATGGATGGTATTCAATAAAGTCAACTTGTTATCCTGCTTTCCCGCCCCCCCCCNAATCTGTCCGCATATCACTCTACCCCTCTCGGGGGATTTTCATTATAGTTTTCTTAAACCTTGTTCACTTTGTAGTTTTTCAGTGGTTGTCATCCCAGAGTAACCTTGCAATTTCAGAATTAATAGAGTCTAGGGTGTCTCAGAACACTGCTCCCTGAAACAGAGTCCCCCAAGCGATCTTGTTTTAGCCGCGCCATCCCAAACGGCGGCTGGCAGTTACCTTCATGCCTGGGTGAAAGGTCAGATCGGTGCTGCCTTCGAAATTGACTATTAGGCTGCTAGGCATAATCTAGAAGTTCACTCCACCAATGCCTCAAAACAAGCATTGTACTTAGGGTACTTGCCACTTGGACATAGGAAAGAACTTCGTCAAGATCTGGAGAGAGTATTTTTCCTCCCTTTTTCCAAACTTTCGAAATTTCCAAAATACTACTAATTTAAGACCAAGCAATCAAGAGCTTTTTGGTGCATGCAGTCAAGAGCTTTTTGGTAATAAGAGCTTTTTGGTAATGGTGTTACAAATCAACAGAGCTCCTGCATTTCCCTCTCAGCCCCTGCATTTCCCTCTCCTTCATATATGCTATACGGTTCAAAATTGGGAAGAAGGTTCATTTTACAGAATTCCTGCTGACAAAACAAAAAAGAACAACAAATCACGCCTGTGGTGGATGGTTGCAGCAGCTAGTGGTTATTCTATGCAACGCAGCGCAATATCAGTGAACAAATAAATGAGTTTGGGAAAACTTAAATAGTTGTGCCGGATGTTCTTGCCTAATCCAGACTGTAGACAAAGAAAATTATCAACTTATATGTTGATTCTATCACTCAGAAATGTGTACACGTTCACCTATCCAAAAATCAACAAACACCCCAATACTTACAGGGTGTAATGGCTGTAGCATCTAAAACTGCAGGGCTAAAGGGGAATAAAAATCACCAAAACACTACCACATTAACAAGATTTAAGCAAAATACGATGGAAAATACCCCCGGAGGGATAGAGATTCCGTGAACAGACCACGGAGTATACTGAATGTAACATAATGTCACATCTTAGAGAGTGTACTTTAGGAAATGAATGCAATGTAATGCTTGTAGATTATGAAATTGCATGGTTAACAACAGTCAAAACATAATTACAAAATGAACAAGTTTAAAGAAACACACAATCATAAATACACCACTTATAGATTCTGAAACTAGGGTTACTGCAGGGAAACAAGCACCAAAACATTATAAAATTAACAAGATTTAAGAAAATAACAATGAAATTGCCTCCCAGGAGGGGAATCTACGGACAGACCAAAAGACAACAACAATACAGGTACAGAACGCCAATAAGATTGTGTGAGTGTATGCTAGTGAATATTTAGATATTCTGAAATATGAGGTGAAACTATATCTAATAATCATGGTGTTAAATGTACAGGCAAGAAAAGGTCATTTTCTTCACTAAATGTATCCATAGCCATGTTATCGATTCCAGTAAACTGAGTATCATTTGGTGTCATGGCTACAAAACTACACCAACCGAACTTTCGGTTGATATGAGCATGAGTTAGAAACCTAAAGGCAAATGTGTTTTGCACATTTACAATATTAGCAGCTTCACTCCGTTCATGTAATGGGTTCCACTGATACTTTGTGGTATCATTATCAAAGTAACCGATTACAATACACTTTCATGGTTTGTCAGGGCAAAGTTGTGGGATTTATTTTTTGAGTACCACATCATATTTTCTTGTCATGCCAGCCTTGGGTCCATCTCTAACAAAATAGCGTTTATGCCCATCCAGAGGTCTGTGTCGGAAATGGTGACTGACAGCTGAACACCGACTTGAAAGCCATGAATAATTATCAAAAGCAATATAAAGATTCACTGGATAACGTAGAGGTGCAGGTGACAAGAGGGGAGGAACAAGAGAACTAGGGGTAGGATATGATACATTCAATGAGAGCGGGATTGGCAATGAGTTAGGGAAATGGTGCACTGGTGTTCATACACATGATGTCATCGTGTTGGATTGACCTCCCTTTGATGAGGACTACAAAGTTGTTCTTTGCCGTTAAAAACATTGCTGCAATTGTAATTGCAAATAATTTTCAACCATAACTAAAGCTTACTGTATCTTAGTAATTCAGAATTAGACATTGCTTTTCAAGGTTTCTTTTCAAAATACCTGTCCAGCACCAACCAGTACCTCTCAACAGAGTACATCATGCGTTAAGAGAAATAAATGCCTGGACTCACTGTAACAGCAATTCTTGTTCATAATAGTAACTTATGCTTGCCCTATGATCTTGAATACATCATGATCTCAATTTTTTTTTGGCTGGTTCCACGCAATTCGCAATCGTAAGGCTGTATGTGTATGTGTAATATCTCCAGTCTGTCTCTCTACCTGCAGTGAATTCTGAGGGGAGGAGGGGCTCAAAATGTTCTGTTTTTACGACGCACATACACTGTACTTTTACACATTTTTTAATATCAAAGGTGGCAGTTAACTTTTGCACCTATGCTAGTGAATCTTGATTTTTTTATTTTTTTTTTGGTCTATTTAGAAAAGGATGAAGGAAATCAAATTATTCACTCCTAAGTAACATTCACATACGCGGCAACATCTTGCGCCACTGAAACTGAAATTCTCCTTCACACATACTCACATTTATTAAATGTCAAAATCCCTGTTTCCCATCGTGAAATCATCTTTCTTGGAAACACATGCTGTTTTCAGCAGGAAAGGTGAACAGACAGGAACGGAGATTGGAACAGAGTTCTTTATATGCGAAATGAATGAATGGAACAGAATTTGACTGTATCGGCTAAGCAGGGAACTGAATGCAGTTCCCCATTTTGGCACTCTACCTGGAACAGAACGCAGTTCCCCATTTTTCGTGAACATGCCCAACCCAGCTGAAAAACATAAAGTAGGGAAGGACTATATTAGATCTGCTCACATGATGGCATCGCATTGAAGTAACTTCTTTTGTTGGGGCCTATATAGCTCTTTTTATTTTTTTAAACTAGTCTAAATAATAAATTTATTTGAAAAAAAAAAGTTGACGTTTCGTATCTGAGTACTTTTTCATGCCTTACAATTGAATTACGAGATATACAAAGACAAGCGAGTGAAAAGGAGTCTGAGATCCAGAATCAACCTTATCATCATCATCATCACCAAAATAAAATATGGTTCTGTCCCTATTTAACACAGAATTTTGAAAACTTTGAGTGAATCTGTCTGACACTTTATCAAGACTAACGACTGAACTAAGAGATATACAAATTAAAGCAAGTAATTAGGTGTCTGAGGGTCAGAAATAGAAACAGAAATAGAACAACTGAAAGACATAATGAAAGGGTGGGGGTCTACAAAGCTATTCTCCACCATAGAAAACACTGTAGTTGCAACAATTTTAGTTACAATGAAAGTTTACTGACCATTCTAAAAGACACTTTATCACCCCTATCACCCCCCACCTCCATCACAATAACTACTACAACCAACAACACTAGCTCCAACATCATTATTACAACTGCTAATACTAGACCAACAACAGTGACAGCAACGATTACAGCTACTGTAATGCACTACCACTACTCTAAGAACACCACTACTGCTACTTCGGCTGGTGTTCCTTCTGCTGTCACTTCAACGAAAACAACTTCTACATTTATTGAGACAAATAATTCGGGGGAGGGATGAGGGAATTGTGAGTAGAAGATTATATCTCCAACAGAGGTAGAAGTTGGCGTAATAATTGTTGGTGTTGATGTAGCAGCAGTAACAAAAACTATAAGAGCAGCAGCAGTAGTGCATGTAGCAGATAGAAATAACACCACTTGATGTTGTCACTGCCGTGACAGCAGTAGCAGGAGCAACAGCAGTAGTAACAGAAGTAGCAGAAGCAGCAGAGTAGTAACTGCAGCAGCAGCAGAAGTAGCAGAAGTAATAGCATATGGAGAAGTAGCACTGATTGTAATGCATTTGGTTGTAGTGGTGGTGGTGATGGTTGTGGTGATAGCAGTAGCAGTGATGGTAGTTAAGGTGGTGACTGGTGGTAGGGGTAAAACATAATAGTGTCCTTTGGGTTGGTGAGTAAACTATTTATTATGACTAAAACTGTTTAAACTGTTACTGCAGCTATGCTTTCAGTTGTAGAGATTGGCTTTCTAGACCCCACTGAAGGGAAACCACCTGGCCAAAAACGCAATGTGAGCAGATCTGATAAGATATATTTTAACAAACCACTTCTGGTTATTATGCATGCATAGTCATCAGGATATCACAAGCCACAACTCTAAGAATCACTTCTTTTGCTTTCTACATTCCCATGGTCAAAACAATACGATTGGCTGATACACATTTACTTTAGGAGGTGAAATCTGGTCACACAATCATATTACCATTTATATGTACATTTTTGCTTCAACTAGAAGTGTGAGCTTTCTTGGAGCTGACTAATTAAGACAGTTTCGAACACGAAAACACAGAGAGAATAATTTACACAGCGTGTACCTGGATTATACAGTAGATTGCCACTGCCAAAAGCCGGTAGAGAGATGCTTTCTAATTTCTTCCTACTGGCTTCTTCTAACATTTTCCAAACAAGCTTCTGGACCTAGTGAGGTGCAAAACATTTGTAGCAGTCATGAAAAACAGTTGTGGGCATATGAAATAAACTTTTATATTAATCATTAAGATTTAGCAATCTTTCTATTGTTCAGTACATGTGCTGAAAACACCAAAATATTCTCATTACAAATCCTTGGTTTTACATTGTCATGATTTTCACTCAGGTGTGAGTGATTGTTAAAATTTGTTTTCCACCGGTTTGTATATTTCATCTCTCAGCTTTAAAAAATTACATATTGTACAAGGCACTAACTTATTGCTCTGTGCAAAGACAATGTTGGCTTTTCAAAATCAATTTCTAGGCTTGTCTAGATTGTCATTACATGAATGGTGGCAAGCCATTGGAATGAATGATGTAAGAATGATATTGCATGGTGCTTAAATTGTCATCAGTCGACCATTATGAGACCCCATGCGCAATAGCAGACTACAAGAAGCACTGCAGATCTTTCTTGGCTTGTCTCAGTAGAACATTTGCACAAGACAGTCGAATTCGTTATCGACATGACAAACTGCTTTTCCAACAACAGCAGTGACAAAAGTATCACAAAATATCCCATGGAGTGACAAGAATAAAAAAAAAAACACATCAAATTAAAAACGAAAACACAAGTTACATCATATTTGATTATCACAGTTATATTGTTATATTGTCTGCTTCTTGTTTTCCAGGGGACAGTCTTGTATAGTGGTGCAATGAAAGCTGCATGGTTGCTTTGTGTGTAGAGATATGCGAAAGACCCTTCTGTACGATACATCCGTGGGCCAAACAAAAGTTACCATATAGCTGTATTTCAAAATTCATGTCTTTTTCAACCTGTGTTTACTGCAAGAGAGTAGATGGATAGTGTTGGCGAGTGCTGCAAATTTTCCATACCTAAGTGGTATGGTTATGTTACAGCTGAAGAACTGAAAAGACAAGTCTAACAATAGTTTGTCTAATTTGTGCATCTAACACACCTTCATATTTTGATATTGCGCTGTTCACTTTTCCCTCTGACAAAACTATAGATCAAGGACACTTGTAACACTTATGGATATCAATCGGCTTCTGTGCTTACAAATTAACTTCAGTTTCTTTCTGAATCTTTGAGTTTTTGGACTTTGAGTTTTGGGTTTGTTGATTAATTTCTTGGATTTCCTTGTGATTCTTATTGTGACCCCAAGTTGGAATTGACTGTGAAATCTCTAACTGAAATGTTCCAGAATAACCCAGTTTTCAAAGTTCACTTTCAAACATCACTATGTGAATAAAAATTAAATATAATGACTGGTTTTCAATGTTTACTTTTTTTGTTGTTGTTGTTGTATAATGTGTAAAACTCTGGGGCCACAAGGTAGACCTCTTAAAGACAGAAGCTTTTATTCATCAAACTAGGCTAAACATCTGAGATTACTTTTCATGTGGAGAAAAAGAAGATAAAGAAGAACATTCACTGTACCAGCTACACTACCCACCTCTCGTTTCAGAAAGAAATACAAAACACAACAGGAAACCACAGCAAGGTGTTTAGGTAAAGGGGCTCGTGCAAGAAAGAAAGGGAAAATAACAATTCACAATTCAGCATGGGGNGGGGGGGGGGGGTGTCATCAATTTTTTCTCAGATTATTGGACAGTTTTTAAAAAATTTTCTCTCTTGACACCACCTTTGAATACTATAGGCCTATATTGTGCATTTGAGAGTGCTGAATCTAAAATAAAGTGTGGGGGATTTCAGATTAACAGGAAGGAACATTAGCTTATGTTGACGAAGTTGTATTGATAATGCTTGTAAATGCCTCTGGCTGAAGTAGTACGACGGTGATGTTTGAACATTTACAAAATATTCAGTTAAATTGTTTTAAATACATGTGATAATATATTGGTAATTTTAGATTCATAAATCACATGGACGCTACGCCTTTGTGTCGGTCCTGGGTCATTAAATCAACTTACTTCCTATCTCTGGTGAAACGCGAATGAAGATGGACGAGCACTGCATTTACAGCTTGCTTTTAAATTCTCAGCTAAGGGCATGTATCTCTGTGTGTTGCACTGTTCATACAGGACCATCATTTTCCAGTTATGGAACATGCATTACCACTGTTGGTAAAACATCAGAACACAGGATAACAGCGATCTGTGCAGCACAAAGCTCCAGTGGCTGTCGTGGGTAATGTTGCATATGTTGTCTTTTTATTTGATTCAGGAGGTGCCTTGGACCAATCTAACTTCACTGGTACCTATGTATGTAGATAAAATCCCCTCCAATCCTATCCTCACCTCCCCCTCAAAGAAAAATTTCAAGTAGTAAAAAATGAATATATATTTATATCACTAGTGAATATGTAACCTTCCTGTTAGTGACCTTGTAACTTTGTGAATCGAATTGTGCGTTGAAAGCCTCTTAAATAAATGAGAAGTTTAGGGAGCAAGTGTGAAACACTAATGGTAGAGAACACTTTTCATTTTGTCATTCAAATCTTGGACTTTTAAGTTTTTCTTTGGCATTACCTCTGCAATTGTGCTTTGACCATTTGTTTTTGAGTCCCAGCAAGATAGACAGCAAAAGAAGAGGTACTTGCACTTCAGTTTTCCTGCACGTGAACGTGCAAATTCTCCACATTGAAGGCCATCCGGATACCTTGGAGATATCAATTGACAAAAAGAATTACGAATGTCGCTGTCTTAATTTTTATCATTTGGAATTACTGGGAAACGCATTAAAGATCTTGATTTTAGCAGTACAAAAGAAATACATGTGGACAGAAAGATGTGAAGAGGCATGTCTGTGACACCAGACTCCCTCAAAATGCAGTGCCACTCGGTGTTTCGATCACATGGAAACAATGGATGATTTACTGCTGGCAATGAAAGGGGTAGATCATACAAAAGTGGCCAAAGAAATGGCCAAAGAGAAATCCAAAAATTTGGAAACTAGAATCTAACAAGAAACCTTTAGCGTTTGTCATCATCTCATCATCATCATCATCATTAACAACTACAACAACAAGAACTACAACAACACCCCCTGCCTTAACCCCACATAAACATTCACATAAAAAAACAAAAACAAACGCAAAAATATACTTCTTTCTAAGATTGTCTTGAATCTGTTGACCACCTTCCTTCATTAACTTTTGGATGACCATACCCTTCCTCATATTGAGATCCTTCTGGATTGAAGCAACTATGACGTCTGTCTACATTTGAGAGAAGTATAAAATGTATACACAATTATTTGTATGTGTAATATGTGTGTGCGTATGGGCGCACAAGCACAGATAAAAATATTTATACAATGAGTACAATAAAAGTTGGGGGGGGGNGGGGGGGGGGAAGAGAGGGCGCGCAAGAGTGTCATCCCAGTTTCAGTACCCTTTTGATACCATCACTACGCAGATATCAAGGAGGGGAACAAAAATTCTTCAGACAAAATTAATTTCTTTTCTCTCAACTTAGAAACCTGGTGTTTTCTGAGAAATAAGATGTATATTAAAATCATTAGTTGTTTGTGAAGAAATTTCGCCATAGAAAATTCATCTCTCCTTTCTCAAATTAGAAAGACAACATTTTCTGAGAAATAAGCATCTAAATAAAATGTTAAGCCAAGACACTGACAATGAGCAGAAAAGGGGACTGTACAACATTCAGCTAAAAACAGCTTAAATTTTGCAAATTCAGTGAGGGAGGTGTTCTGTTGCTGTTTTAAAATTAGATAAGTAATATATGTTTCATGCTGGTAATATAGAAAGATAAAACAGAAAACAACTTTAACTGACCCCATCAAAAAACTGGTTTACAATGGTGTACATTTTTGTGCTTTTCTTTGATAATACACATACAACAATATAACGCCATCACTGTCCCTAAAGAGGCAATTCATGACTACCCTATGAAGATGTGGGTGAAATTCACAACTCAAATTCCCTGTCTCGAGGCTGAAAAGCTCCAGTCCCCAGCTCTAAATTATCATAGAAAATTACCTCACACACTGGTATAACCCATGAACTCAATATTTTTCCAATCTCCTGAATTTCAAATTCATCAAATTTTTCACCAAATACAGTCTGTGATACACAATGTGGGAAAATACTATGCAGTTTTAACTCCTGATATAAACCCTGCCTGGCAATAGATTAAGAATTTTCACCCTTTCCGTGCCAGGCAGAACTCTCTGGACTGGCATCTAAATTGCTGTACCTGAGAGTATCCATCTCAAACTATCTCAAGTCACATGGCATGCCTATATAGTTATGTATACAGTCCCCTATTCATGGAATGGGAATATACTATAGTGCAATCGGAAACAAATTGTTGATGATCTTTAGGAATATCTCTGCTATGATTCAACAGAAGTATTTCAAATTTTGCACAGAATCTTGTACTCATTTGTCCTTACCAACTCATTCACTATACTGCTACTGAACCTAAGAGATAATGCAAGGATTTCTATGTAGCAGACCATGTTATTCGAATCATCTAATGTCCCACACATAGAATGGGTGTCCATGCTAGTAAGTTAATAATAACAATAGAGACAATATTCATTCGACCAATAAGCATGCATGAATTTGGCGATGTGACAGCTCCTCATCTTTCTTTAAAAAATTTACCAGACTTCTGGGCTTTGAACCTGGCCCCTAACCAGGAGAAGAACCTTGGAAGAATCTTATGAAAATGCTCTTTAATTGTGCATAAACTAAAATCTTAACTTAAAGCATACCGTCACTGCGCTAGTCATTAAGACTCTAGCACATCATTGTATTCATAGGAACATTGCCCATCTTATGGTCAAGAAAAAAATAAAATGCGCTGATCCATTTTCGTGTTATTTCAAAAAAAAAAAAAGATATGGCACATCTCAGCCCATGCGTTATGCCATTCTGGTTCTACAGTCATTCTGGCACATCTCAGAGATATGCCAAAATGATAGTGTTGCAAAATAGCATATCTCATTACCATACCAATATTATTTTGGCACATCTCAATACTTGTCAAGTTTCAGCAATAACCCTTCTTGTATTCATCTTGCTAGAAATCGATACTTCATATTATTACAATGGATTGTCATACTTCTCTCAAGAAATAGATCTATAACGAAAATCGTGGTGCTGTTTGACTACAATAATGTACGATGTACCATTGTGCCACACTGCCCCCTAAGCTGAAGGCCATTATTAAAATTTATTAATTCCTAAATCTCCACTCATCACACAGAGGATGACTAATACTCTTAATTAAAAACAAGTTGCAGAATAGCAGATCTCAAAGTAGCTGAGCAAATTTTGGCATGACTTATGTTGTGACCAACTGCAAAATGGCACAACTGATTTTAGAACAACACCAAAAAGGCACAACTCATAATGAGCCCAGTTTCAAAACGACATATCTCAAAAAGGCACTGTCACAAAAAGGCACATCTCATATACATCCCATAATTTTAATGTTACGCAATTTATACGAGCAGTGCTTTAGCGTCCCTTAATATTAAAGTGCCCTACACGTTTTCGGTGTAATTGAAGCAAAAATATGGAAATAAATCACTGTGAAAAATGAGATTTGCCATTCTGCCAGCCCAGTGACGATACTTAGGCTGCCTGATGCTGGCACTGTGTACATCTGACACTTTAACTTTTAACCTCTTCCATGTGCAATATTATAAGACATTTCTGCTCAAGAGCTTCATTTAGGGTAAGGGACATCCATAGAAAATGCATACATTAAAGAGTTCCCCAAAAATGATGATGTCTAGGGACCACTTTTGCTTCTTCAAACCTACCCTAAATTCCACCTCTACTCCTAACTCAGGCTCTGGATGGGTGTCTTGAAATGTTGCCTCCAAAACTTACCAGTCTTGCATTTGCAGTGTCATGTGCAAAAACCCAATCCTCTTAAATATGGCAATATTCTTGTTTAAGTTTTAAACGCTGCAAGGCAATCTCAATGGAACAGCCACCTATGCCCTTTACCTCTTAAACTGCATGATGCAATAATCAAACTACAGGAGGTTAAAGCTGTAACTCTCCAGCACCAAATGATTTGTCAGTGTAGATTCACCAGCAACTTTTTAATTCAAAAATGTGTGACAAAGCCACATCAGTGTACATACTGGCTATCAAATGAATAGGACATAGTAGCAAATAGGTCCCAAGAAAAACATATTTTGCTAATGTGTGTTAAACATTTCAAATGAATCAGCAGGTTTTTTGGTGGTTCTGTTTTATTTAAGGTTTGTGAAGGAATACAGTACGTGCCCCAACTACTGAATGTAGACATTTTACAGACATACAGCAAACAAATTTTAAAAAAAAAGGAGCCTGATGAGAGAACAAGAAGCAAAAGAGACTTTATTAAATTTTACCTTCTGCTTTGTTATATCCCCAACCACAAGCTTTGCAGTAATGTTACCACACATCATCTTATTCTCCGAAACAGATTTGGCTAGTTTTGACTGCTGTGAGGTTCCTGCCATTGAGTAAAGCAAACAGACTACTATGTAACTTGTAGCATAATGAGTGACATGAGATACAGTGAAAATACAGTTTTAAACAAAACATGACCAGTAAAATCGTTCATCCCAATGCCACTAAGTTTTCCTTAGTTTGACAGCCTCCTGAGCTTGCAACTGTATTTTTTCTGGAGAAAGCAAAAAAATAATTGAATATCAGCAATCTGAATTGCTTATTGGAATTCACATAGGCCAATGCAGTCACAGACCAAATTTTTTAATCTTCATATGCTAAAACAAACCCTTCATACTTAGAGAATCCTCACTTTTGAAAACTTACTAGATATACTAATTTATCCTCATCACAGCTCTGGGGAGGGGAAGTCATCTCCAGGAAAATAGTATTCCGGCAGATTTTTTAAATTTTTTGCTTTTNGGGTTGGTCGGGAAAATAGGATTCTGGCAGGTTCCTTTTTTTTTGTGCATGGCAAAAGATACCGAAACGTAACAAAAGTGAAGTCCCTCAATTTTGAAAAAAAAATATTACTGATAATGGGAATTTTGTATTAAAATATCCCCTAAACATTATAAGGAGAACCTAAGGACCATGTTATTCTGACCAACCAACTGACCAGCTGACTGACAGGGATGAACAGATACAGGGACAGAGAAAACAGGCGCTGACAGACAGATGAACAGATGTGCAGATGGACACAGAGAGAGAAAGACTGACAAACAAATACAGACTGACAGAGAGAGACTGATACAGACAGGCAGACAGACAGATAACAAACACAGACAGAATGGAAATTTTGCCTGTAGAAATTGCACCGGGAGTGTTATGTGCCAGGGATTTTGTTTTTATTTTCTAAACCACTCATAGTGGTTCTCAAATCTGCAAATGTGTGATAAGCAAGTAACAAAAATATTCTCTTCTCTTATGGACTAGGCATACGTATACTATTGACATGTGTTCCTAAGCCTCTGATCTACTCTGTCTTCCAATTATGCAGGTCTGAATAATGATAATGGTGCTCCTTTCTTAGAATCACTTCTGTTCCAACTTTAACTATGCATGGTCGACCTTTTATTTAGCTGGTGAAATAACCACACAGGTGGTTAAATTTCAACACCGACAGCACTGATGTCATTTATTATGTACTTTGTTAGAGTTGTAATATTTAGTGAAGCCAGCTTTATGGTTTTTATTTCCTTGTGACATCATGTTTCCTGTGAAGCCATAGCTCCCCCTCCCCCTTCACTTTTTATGTTGTTAGAATTACTCTTACATCTGTCAGAGGTAAATTCAGAGATGTCCCAATGTCTAAATTATTTAAAATACTGTACATGTCCTGGTACACTGTAATTTACATCTTTATTACATGGGTAACTTTGATCAAAAATACAAAACTCTCATCATGGAAAAAAAAAATGAAAAATACAACTTTATTTACCCTGTAGGGAAATTCTTTTACAATATCATACAATGTTATACATTTCATTCATAATACAAACACATGATAACAATACACATCATACATTTATAATATTACAAATGGAATACATTATTGCTGAATGCCAACGGTGCAGCACCCTGGTCCCCCAAGCTCTAAAGCCAAGTACTCATTTACACCGAAGTCGAGTGAGGAAAAGAAGTGAAGCGTCTTTCCCAAGGACAATACAACGGAAACCGCCCAGCTTGCAAGTCAAACACATAAACCTACCTTAGACTTGAAAGTCTTCAATTTCTGAATACAACTCACAAACCGCATGGCCACACTGCCTCCCTAATCATGTTTTGGAGCTGTGCGGCATCATTAATGAATGATTGTGAAACGTGCAGTTCATAAACCAAATGTCGTCAACATACAGCCCCGGTGAGAAACATAATGGCATTGTTGGCAAATAATCCTTTTATCCTGTAATCATTTTATTTAGAACTGTAGTTAATAGAAGGGAATATTAGCCATTTCCGACAAATAAATAGATCGTATCATAAGGATAAGTAGTCCCTCTGCTCCAAAACAACATAATACTAAATGGCATCCAATATTCTACTTACGTGTTCTTGTATGTCCTGCAAAACAAGCAAAGGGATGCATATATATTATCTTACCCTTTCAAATCGTTAGCCTTTTTTTATCAGCATTGAGATGCATATTTTTATCCCGTTTTCTTGTATTTCTTTCATACATAGTTACAAGTTATAAAGAGAAAAGCAGCATGCAAAGTAAATGAATACAACCAAACCAATATTGGGGAAAGCTTTGTTTTTTGAGTATTTTTTTTTATATCCACTCGAGCATAACTCAGTACTATTATGTTCATGTGTCATGTGTCATGTGGATGAACGGTCTATTCCAACCGTGCCATCCTACTCCTTATTGTCTGCTGGGCTACTGCGATGTGGCCAATGAGAGAGACCGCAGAGATCAAACATTTTATGCGGTACAACACCGTCAAACTCGAGTCTGTCCTGAGATTGGCGACGAGAAGGTGTCAATGCACGATATCAAACCACGACATCAAAGAAATTTAACCCCTTTACCAAACATATGGCCGAAATTACCTTCTCCGCTTAATCGCTTCTCCGCCCACTTTTTCTGTGATCCCCAAGAACGGCGATTAAGCGGAGTCGACTGTACTACAACTGCCTACTACTACTACTACTGCTACTACTACTATAAGCATAGCACGCTATAGTAATAATGAACCCATGTATAACAAAGAACCCCCTGCCACCCCCACCCCCAAATTAAAAAAAAACAAACAAAAACACACAAATGCAGCACTAATCAATCCATAATAACTATGGGACCAAAAACTAGGTATGGTCTATAGGGCATTCTACTGAAGGAGTTACACCCTTGGAAATTATTATGTCCCCCTTAGTGTGGTTAGTATTGATTAGCTACAGTGTTTTCCAGTGATAAAATTTTAAATGAAAAGAAATGAAACGAGTGCTGGACAGACATGTAGTAAATGATAAAATGCCAATTATGAACTTGCTCTGGTGGCCAGCATCCTCAGTTTGAGACCGCTAGTAATGAATCAAACATCTACTGATCTACAAAGTAATATAATACTGTACTGAGAAACACAGAGAGTACATGAAAGTTGAAACTAGGGCTTGTTGTTGTTGTTGTTGTTGTTTGTTTGTTCGTTGGTTGGTTGGTTTGATTTCTTTCCTTTTACCAGACCTCCATGCAAATAGGTGTCACAATGCATAGCACAATCCTAGGCCAGTTGTAAAAGGTTTCAAACTCGAATGCCCATTGCTTCTACCCCCCCCCCCCCAACTTTGTCTTCTGAGTCTTGAGTGGCAGGTTTGTCAGAATTGCATTTTTTCAATAAAACCTTATTTTAATTCCTGAATCTCATTCATGCTGGTAGTTCAGCAAAGATCATTGCAGATTATTCCATATGGACCTTTAGTTCTATAACCTGTTTATGACAAATTTTGAATAATATATGAATAAATTTATCCAAATCAGATTTAAGCCAATTTTAAATAGAGAGATTTTGTATACTCCAAAAATCCTAAATATTCACCCAGTACAAATGGTTCTTTCAAATCTGTGGACATTATCTGGCTAATGACAATGTTGAATACTTACGATTACATTTTATTAGAATTAGATCTTAGTCAATTTTAAATAAAGAGATTCTATATCAACTTTGAAAACCTGATTTTTTACACTGGTTCTGCTTAGACCTTCAGCTCTATGGACTTTGTCCGGTTTATGACACAGCTGAATAATGTATGATTACATTTCATCAGAATTAAACCAAAGTAAATTTCAAATAGACAGATTCTGTATCAATTCTGAGAACCTGATTTTTCACTCGGTTCCGCTTAGACCTTTAGCACCATGGACTTTGTTCAGCTTATAACATTTTTGAATAATGTACGATTACATTTAATCAGAATTAAATCTAAGTTGATTTCAAATAGACAGATTCCGTATCAATTTTGATTTTCTGATTTTTCACTCGGTTCCACACAGACCCTTAGCTCTATGGACTTTGTCCCACTTACGACAGTATTGAATAATGTGCGATTTCTGATTTTTCACTCAATTCCACTTTGATCTTTAGCTGTATGGACTTTGTCCGGCTTATGACAATGTTGAATAATGTGTGATTACAATTAATCAGAATTAAATCTAAGTTGATTTCAAATAGAGAAATTCCGCATCAACTCTGAGAACCTGATTTTTCACTCCGTTCCGCTTAGACCTTTAGTTCTATGGACTCTGTCTGGCTGATGACAAAGCTGAATACTGTACGATTATATTTCATCAAGACTAGATCGAAGTCAATTTCAAATAGAGACATTCCGTATCAATTCTGGGAACCTGATTATTCACTCGGTTCTGCTTAGACCTTCAGCTCAATGAACTTTGGCTTATAACAGTTTTGAATAACGGACGATTACATTTAATCTGAATTAGAGCTTCGTCAATTTCAAGTAGAGAGATTCTATATCAGCTTTGAGAACCTGCTTTTTCACATCGGTCCGCTTAGACCTTAGCCTAGTGTCTGAAAAATGTATGATTACATTTTATCAGAATTAAATGTTAGAAAATACGGAATACTCTTTTGGTGCAAATGGTTCCACATTAAAATTTTACTTCCATGGACTTTGTCCGGCTTACAACAAATTTGAATGACTTTTGGTCAAAGTTCATCAGAATTAGATCTAAAATACTTTCAAACTGTTGATTTTCTCAAACAATCTTTTAATGATTCAAGAAACAACCAAATTCTTTTCAACCTGACATTATGATGGTATGAACATTATAATTTTACTCTTTACGACTACTGTGTTACTTAGACTTAAGAATCTGAATATCCAGTCATCGAAAGTTTACTATATTTATTCGATTTACAGACAATATTATCATGTATTCATTTTATCATGTATGCACGGGACTGCGTTGCTTCACAGCAATTAATGACAGTCTGATGGTTTAACTATTTAGGAAAATAGCCAGGTTTTGATTTTCATGTGTAGGCCTATATCATCAGTGAATTACCAGATCAGTTTAGCTAAGTGTTGCTTATGCATGGATTTCTCTGTTAAGT
This sequence comes from Ellobium chinense, assembly GCA_033807755.1. Lineage (NCBI taxonomy): Eukaryota > Metazoa > Mollusca > Gastropoda > Ellobiida > Ellobiidae > Ellobium > Ellobium chinense. The sequence goes on from JAWQUT010000869.1 coordinate 120,802, forward strand.
ATTTTTGTATTTGTGCCAAAGGCTATCAGGATTGTTTTCTTCACGTTCTATTTTCCCTCATTTATTGAGTGGATCAATTCAGTGCAGACCTATTACTATACTAGGTTCAATGGTTAGTGCCTATCAATAATAGGTCAACTAACCGATGGTCTTTTGTAATCGTAAAATGGCACCAATGAGTTCCGAATCCATGTCGAGATAACTCCCTGAATAGTGAGTAGAATCCCCTATACTGACAAGGGCACATCCACTGAATGGATCTGCTTCTTGAAAGTGAAGTATAGTATAAACTTTCATTGCTGAAAAGCTCAATCTATCTCCCTCAATTTCATATCAGTAACAACAGTAACATTACATCTCATTGCGTAATTGCCCCTGTTAAAGACCAAGGGGTAGGCGTTGCATTCCGTGCCNGCGTCGCATTGCCTGCCTCGCCGTGGCTTTCCTTTCGCACCCGTACTGTATTTACAAATGGCGGTGTTGTCTGAATGGCATTTTTCAGTGATCAAAACTGCTTGTTGATTCTAAGCATCATGTGATTGAGAGAGATGAGTGGAGAGAGATCAACATTGTCTCTGGGAAAAAGACGGCGTATCAAATGAGCGAGGATGAGTGTTTAAAAAATGAGACTAACATTCAATCTGTCTAATGGAAAGTGGCTAGCCATATCTCGGAATAGTAGACATGCCATAAAATCCCATTGTTAGGTCTAGCATTAAATTTTGTCAAGTTCAGTGCTGATCAAAGGAAAAGATATATTCTATACTTTTCAAAGTACCGATAAAGCTGATCTTCTACACAATGTCTACTTCTAGACTAGACAAAAAGTTTGGGGAGAGAGTTTTGAGGCGGTGGGGGTGGAGAAAGGGGAGAAGTTTTGCCTACGGAGTGGCCTTATTGAACTGTCACTTGTCAGCCAGGCATAGTTCCAGATCTCTTTATCGTATAGGATAAAATGTATGATATGATAGCTTCACTTCGTCAGTGTGATGATATTGATTTCAGATTATAAATTGGAGGCATAGTAAAGCCTTTGATGGTAAGACAGATTATACGGAAAACATTGTAATAATTGCGTAAGTTTGTTGCTTTATGCCTTTAGGGTATGTTTGGACTCGACTCATTCGAGTTTGCCGAATTTTGAAAGACCAGTATTGAACCAAAATCCAGGTCTGAAAGATTTGTTTGGAAAGGGATGGGCGTGGGGACCGTAATTTCGACTTACTTGTATTCGATGACTTCGTGTTTGACTGTATTATCCACCTCATAGATTTAAGTATTTGGAAGCTTAATCTACCCTCTCCTCCCTCATAAATGATTTCAAATTCAGTGATGCAACTCTGGTCATGTGCTTTTCCCCTTCAGAGATAGTGAAGCAGATTTAGCGGAAAATTCCTTTAAATTTACTGTTAATAAGAAGAAAACCAGGAATTTGTCCCACTTATTTATAAATTTCAGTTTTTCCAATAACTTACACAAAGCCATACTACCCAACCGTAGGGGAAACTCCTTACAAGTGGCAACACTGGATACAGGCTTAAAGGATTGTCCTGCCACGGTAGTGCTAAATTGAGTAACGCATGACAGGCCTTACGCAATTTCCTTGATACGTTAGCAAGAGGATTCGGCTTTTATTCTTACAACATGTTCAGACCAAAAAGATCTACCTTGTCGTGTAATGATCATAGCAAACCAATAAGTATTAACTGTATTTACAACAACACAAGTAAGGCATCTGGGTTTGGTTTGCCATTTTTATTTTTGGAAATAAAGTTCCATTTTTTTTTAGGTTAAATTCTACCCAGTGCTGCACGGGTTTCGCTTAATCACGAGTTACTGCTGCCCTTGGGGCCTCAACAGGTACCAAGGGGTTAAAAATTCCATAAATTCTTCCTTCGTAAATGCCTACGATTTCCTAAATTTGAGATGCAAAGGTCAAACAGCCTAAAATTCTATACTTTACAAACTAGCCAGCCAAATACTAGGAAACATATTTTTCTATGACAGAATTTAATTGTTATGTAGCTAACTGCTTACGATCAGATGTCGAGAAGAGAGTTGACAGGGTTTGGTTTACCCCCGCTGATATTAAGCATCATGCCATGGAAAGAAAATTTGATAGATGGTTACCCAGGCACGCCATACTACCATGTACAGGCAAGCTTTATGAAAATAGACATACAAGCATAAAACAGAGCAAGATACTTGCCTGTAGGCATTATAGTGGTCTGGCCATTGTTTTCAATGCATCTTTCTATCATCTCAGTTGACCCTTGATTGTTTCCAACCAAAATGATGTCAGACAGGTGCTCATGTTGATCAAGGAAACGGAACACTGCCCTCACAGCATGCTGAACATAACGAGCGGGATCCAAGCCATAAATTTCTGCTCATGAATAAGAATGAAAGAGTTTAACAATGTAATAAATGTTAATTTGCAACAACAAAAACAGCATACAATGACAAATGTGACTGCGGAGTAAAAGTGATCTAAGTGGAACGCAAATTCATTACACTGAGATTAAATATGATGGAAATATCAAATCATTCAAGTAGCACAGAATGAAGAACAATTACAACTAAGTGATAAAATCAGCGTGAATGAAAACGCAGGGATATAACAATAGGGGTACTTAAATATTTGCAAGCACATTCCTGAGACTCTAAATGCAAATGATCATGGCATTCATGGTACAAAGGTGGTACTATTGGATTGGCAGTGGCATAACTTTGCTAAGCACTTGTTAATAATGTTGACAAATGGAATGAGAAAATGAGAAACCAATATTGTTCCATGGTGTTGCAAATGCGTGTGGGGAATTGAGATTTGTTGCTATCATTCAAATTTCAACATTTGTGACGACTTATCTGTAAAACTACATAAAATAAATGCAGTAAGTGTATTAAATCGAAAGAGTGCGAATGCATTGCCAGAGTACCATGCACTCTGGGCATATGTCATACGTATTAGACTGTAAATCATAGCTTTAGGCAGTCAGTGTCGTAATACAACACATGTGCCGTTTCACTGTCGAACGCGTGACCTCCAACAAGGCCGAAGATGAAATAGCAATAATATGCTGTCTTGCCTAAGGGCTAGCATACTGGCAATCACAGTCGAGAAGAAGGGCCTATGCCCTATGCTTGCCTAGGATCTAGATTTCTTAAATGTCTTATGAAACTCTACTTCTTTCAATGGCATTCCTGCTTTAATAAACTTTGGCTTTGAATTCGCATTTTTTTTTTTTTTTTTTTTTTTTNCATTTTTTTTTTTTTTTTTTTGAAAAGGAAGAAGTAACAGAGAATGTATGAGGAAGGCAAGATGGACTTTTACAGAATAGGTTAAGAAGAAGTCAAAGCTAAAACCAAAGACCAATGCAGAAGGGTGCATAGTGTTATGCCCCAAGTTCTTCCCCCACCTCCGCCCCCACCCCTTTTTTGTGTATCTGTTGCTAATCATGCTAATGGTTCAACTAATCATTGCTGAATTTACATGCCTTGTGTGTTTGATGATCGTCATTCATCTATGTCATTACTGGGTTTAAGTTAATAATTAATTATCTTGAAGGTGACTACTAACTGGAAATATTTTGTTGCACATTTTTCTTTTGAAAGTTTTGCCTATAAGTTAGAAATCATGTAACCTTTCATACTTTGTCATCGCGTGATGTCCGACGCCAAAGATCAAATAAATGATCCTGATAACTGTACAATGTATTATATTTCTAAGAAATCTGTTAGGATCAGTATATTATAATGAGCCCAAGTAATAAATGTAATACTGTATTTGATGAATAAATAGGAAACTCTCTTACTCAGAGAACCAGGCAACAGAAGATCTTCAGAGAGAGATACCCCCGTCTAACAAGTGTTTCGGCCTTTTGACCATGTGATCGAGTGGCATCTGTTTGTCATCGGAATATCTTTTCCTCAAGTGTTCCTCTAGCGCTGCTTTATCTGTTGTCAGAGTACATGAGCGTGGTTGCTCGAACAGGTCTCCAGCAAACTTGAAAGACTCCCTCAAGAATTTCTCTCTTATTCTTTGTGCCTGTCTTTTCTTCCTGCATCACCATTCTGCTTTGCACCGAGCGCTATGCTGTTCTTTGAAGCCCCCCTTTTCTTCTTCAGCTGCTTTCTTGAACTGCTTCCGCGTATGGTTCTTTTGCTTGTGGAGTGCCTCAATCTTTCGCTGTCGGCGGCTTTTGTTTGTTGTGGACCGTTCCCTCGCTTGCTTTACTCCGAATTTTCCACGGCAGTGAAGATAGACAATGTCGTCAAATACCTCTAGCCTATACTCCAGCGTAGCCTGTTTCAAGTGCTTGTCCAGCTCTTTGGACAATGTTTTATCCAGGTCTTTCCACACTGTTGCACTTGCTGGTGGGAACTCGATTCTGTCTCTTACCTCGTGTTCACTCGACTCAGCCTGGATCTTCTCAGCACTATGGATTGCATCCTGGCTGAGATCTTCTGATGTCTTATAGGAAACTCTCTTACTCGGAAAGCGAGCAACAGAAGATCTTCAGGGAAAGATAGTAGATACCTTCTTCTAACAAGTGTTTCGGCCCTTTGACTTCCTGACACTCTAAAGGGGCTGGGCGACACAAGTGTCCTTCTGTTGATGTTTTTTTTTCCCAGCCTCAGGAAGAGGAGGGATTTGAACCCACAAAATCCAGATCCTTAATTCCTTGCTTCATATCATCTCTGCCATCATAAAGCCATAGTGGAAATTGCATTTTAGGTATATTTAAACTTACTGTGCAACATTCCACAGTTCACTATACTTGGTCCATATCCATGCTGAGCTGTTTTCTGCAGACTCTGCCAGATCCTTCAGAGTACATGATGCCCGTCCTCGTATTCCGAGCAGCTTGAGTAGGTCGTAGAAAGAGGTGCTCACCATACCCCTTGCCCCCACTTCCACAGCCATTACTCTAACCGTTTCTAACTCCTGGATTCAAACGGCACTGGTTGTTCGGACTGCCTCGGGCCTTGATATAATATGCACTCATTTACAACATCTGTAAAAACTTTAATTATTCCTTTTGTGTCAGATGTCACTGTGACTACAAAACCAAACCAACTGTTAAATAAACTGTATATTATTAAGTGCACCAGTGGTATATTTGGCTTACTCTTCTGATTTTAATACTCATATTACAGGTGAGGTTCACATTTCTTCATTATTAGTGACTTTATTAACACTTTTCTGTCGTCACAGTAATGTCTAACACTTTGTACTCTCTTATGAAAATCAACCTCTCTCACTGAATTTAGAGGAGTTGCAGCTACAAAATGTATGGAACCTAATATACACACGGTTAATGTGTCAAAGAATGTATCTTTTTTCTTTCATATATGTTGTCCACTTTTCAGCCCCTTTGTCCCATTTATATTACAGTCTTTGGCACTGACCCATATATATGTTGCAGGGTGGAGGCAATGTGAACACTGAAGCATGATGAAATATGGAAAATATATGGCCTTATAACCCTCTTCCACAAAGACACTTTTTCTTATTTAATGTGAATCAAGTCATAAATAACCGCTTTTGGCATGTCTGTTGGGATGAACCCTCTCAGTAAAGTGAGGTGCCAATTTCATTGAGAGCCTACCTCTCAAAAGTAGAATCTTTCTTCACAATAATCATTGTGAATGATAATAATAATAATAATAATAATATGACCAGTAGAGTGGTCAGAGGCAAAAGTACTGAAATGCTGAGATCCAGGATTCACTTTGCTGAATCTAAGAAAACTTGAAAATGCTAAAATTGGGACAAACCAGGAGTCCAGACTGGCCAGTTTAACCCGCAAGAACTTGACTTGAAGAAATGCCTAATCCTTAATTTAAAAAAAAAAAATTAAATCATGACACATCATGCTTTACGAAATCTGTCAAAGTTGGAAATGGCAACATTCCAACACACCGATAAAATGTTTTATCACAGGTTAAGAGTTATCATAAACTACTGAAATGCCTAATCCTTTTAAAAAAAAGGCAACATTGTAACACACCGATAAAATGTTTTATCACAGATTAAGTGTTATTGCAAACTACTGAAATGCCTAATCCTTAAAAAAAAATAATTTAATCAACACATACCGCATATTACAAAATCTGTGAAAGTTGGAAATGGCAATATTCTAGCCCACCGATAAAATGTTTTATCACAGATTAAGAGTTATCATAAACTGTTGAAATGCCTAGTTTCTTAAAAAAAAAAAAATTCCAATCATGACACATCGTACTTTATAAAATGTCTGAAACTTGGAAATGCAACATTTTAACATACCGATAAAATGTTTTATCACAGATTAAGAGTCATCGAAAACTGCTGAAATGCCGAATCCTTGAAAAAAAGTTTATTTCATCACAAACTGTACAGGTCTAGAACAACCTAAACTCTTTCATTATTAAATCCTACAATATTCCAAAAACAGTAAAATTTGAAGAATTAGTGATATAATGAAATATACACGTAATTTCCACCCTCCTAAATATGAAAGTGGTTTCTGACTGAGCTAAATACCGAGTCTAGACTAGTGCTTGCACCGTCGTCTAGGAAGCATGCAGAGAATTCTTTTCAGGTCGTTATTTTAAGCTTCAAACCTTTTTGATGTTATCACTGAAAGACCAGGCACATCAATATATACTGATGCAGTCTAATCATACATACCAGTTCTGAGACACACAACACACAACAACAACATTCAGCACAAAACAAATAAAACCCAAAACTCACGGACAATGAAAATGAGAATGTACTCAAGTTTCTAAACACCGATTTTGGTCAGCTGGGACTGTGGTCGAATATTATACTCGGCCATTACAAACAAATTTCACGTCAAAAACCACAATATTTTCTCTCAGTTTAATGAAAACAGATGCACATATACACTGTTGGAAATGGCGGAAAGACATCTTAGCATCGCAGACTCAGCCAGCTTTGTCAAAGGGACATACTCTCGCAAATTCCCTTACGGAATGAGGTCCGCAGAGCATAGGCTAAGACGAATTTGATAGTTTCAATGCTGGATTGTGGATACATCAAGGAACATAACTCCAGACAAGTCAAATTTTCCAGCATCTTATCTCCCTTGATTGATTTCCAAAAACTCCACCTATTATTGCCTTTTATAAACAACAAAACTGTATACTAATAATCTTGAAGGTGCTCAATACAATTAAAACATTCACTTTAGCATACTAGATGAAAATGTGTCAGTGACAAGACTGCACTATGTAACTAAATTTTGCCATAATTTAGGCAATTAATAATAGTCAGCCGATTACTTTAATGCTTTCAGATTAAATTGTGTTATCATTTTTCTTGAAAAAATAAAATCAGTTATTATCTTTTACAAACCAATAAATACATACACACACAAAAAAAAAAATACGGTGACGAAACATTTTGAAAGGACTTAAAAGACTAAATGTCCTGACTGACCTCAATCAATATATAGTAACTCAAACAGTCAATTCTCATTATTATCGATCACCATATTTTACACATAAATATTGTGCAACTCATTAAAAGCACTTGATGCTTCCACTTTTCCAAACCTCATACAAGACATACTCACAAACACACACAGAGACAAACATTTCATTTGCCGGCGTGAAGTATTTCAGCTCACTGACCATTTTACCTTGATCCAATATCAATAGTGCCTTTTATGAGTGAAGAAATAAAAAGGAAACACTGAAAACTTAAGAGACAGTTTTGAAAATGTAGCTATTCAGTGCGGTTCATATTTTCATATAAGCATTCTAAATGCTAAACGCGTCAATGACAAGCTGAAGTTGGCTCATCCTTTTCGTCATCTGCCCCCTCACTCAACCCAAATTGTAGAACGGGATCCAACATCAAAGGCAAATTTTTCTGTTACTTTCATGGGAAGATTCAAAGTATAAATCTAATGTATAACGTAAGTAACAGCATCACAATTTAGACTATACCAGCTCTCATCTTGAAACAGAATGCTAAGAATAATCACTTTTTTATACATATATTATTCTTTCAATTAGAAACAGACAGCAAATTGAGAGTGATGTACCCACAATGGCATTCAGACTCATGTATGACCATTTTGTTGATGTGCAGATACCTGATATCTATAGATTAGCAGTTAAACCATCGAAGGAGGATATTATCAAGAAACTGTTTATTTATCAGTCTGTGAAATGACTGCCGTGGGTCCCATGCAGTGCTTTGAGGTCTTTATACTTTGCTATGCAAAGTTTGGGCGGTGGTTTGTAAGCTTTGGAAAAATCAAGAACATTGTTCATATTTCTCTTTTGAGAGAGTAAAATTTCATCGTAGGAAGTTGGCATGTGATATATAATTAATAATTATTTAAGTACCATTAATCAATGCAGTTGTTTTTAAACTAGTAACAAAGCAAATAAGGTGGTCTTGTAAGTTCTATAGAAAAAGTGAAATTATGGCACAGGTGTTTTATAATCACTATTATTTTCAGATTAATTTCAAACAATTTTAATGGATAATATTCAAAATAATACTAATTTTTAGTGAAGAGGGCAAGGGTCTTTGATAATAGTGATGAGACACTTCGCAAAACACATTGACCTGCCTTCCTGGAGGATTATCTTTTATGGCAAACTGCTCATTATAATGCGATAGGCTGCTACGCCAGAAAGACGAGATTCTCATTTGGTGAGTGGTCTGTACCGGCCAATTGCGACAGGCAACTTTGCCACACACCCAATAGGTCTGTTGGTTAAACTTGTTTTACAAAAACTACTTCATATTTTCTTAAATCCTTTACAGGATAGTAAGTTTCATGATATAAATATTCGAAATCTGCAAAAAACCCATGTTACTACTTTTAGCGATAGGCCAGTTTGCCATACGGCCGATGAAATATTGTGGTGACTTCTCATCGATTACCCGTTAAAATGCAATAAAATGTGCTAATGGATAACAATTATTTAGGGAGACGAGATGAAAAAAATTCACAAAGGTCATTGCAATGTGAAGTTGTTTTTGAATAAAATATTGAAATGACATTAGATTTCAAATACATGTACACGAATTTGCTAAATGTTTCTAAATCGGCATGATTTATGTTAGGAGACATTGATCTTAATTCAGTCTCCTAAACTTGTTAATTGGTGTGGTAGGTCAAAGTCTTTCCACTTGCATATGTTACTGATTATGATTTTACACAAATGCTTCCGTTTGCATTCAATCTGCACTTTAAAATCTCAAGTTTCTTGGCATATTAATTATTAATAATCACTTATTTCAGTCCATATCTGGATTGCACTATGTTTTATTATTATAGTGACCTACAGTGTGGGGAAACTGTAGGGCATAACCACCAAATTTTGAAATGTACTAAAAAAATCTCTGTAGATTTACTTTCATATAATTATGGAAGTCCTCACCAAAGCATACAGTTTCCACTATAAATCATTCTATGCTGGTGCTTTTGGTACTTACCTCTACATTTAAATTTATCTCACAGAATTCCAGAGGACATTGTTTGAGACCAAAGTAATTTTTTGTATATTTAGCCTCTTGACCATAAGAAATATCAAATGTCATTTACCTCCCGGGAATAAGAGTAAATGTATGTATCAGAATTTATGTTATGGTCTTTTGAAATTGTATGTTTTCTAGAGAGTAAGACAACAAACACAAAAATTGGTTCAACGGTATTGACCTCATTGACATTGAAAAAAAAATCCTGATTTGAAAAATCTTTCTTATCTTAAAAACGTCCTTCACCTGAAGTGTTCACTAAAAACGGAAAACTGCTGTGTGGCAGTGTGACTGAATAGCTGCAGCACTGAAATCAAGATCAAAAAGTTGTGGTTTGATTCTCGACCATGATCGTGTTGTAAATGCCTTGGGAAAGCATCTCATCTACATTTTCCTCAGTCACCCATCTGTAAAATGGGTATCTGGCTATAGGCAGTGAATGTTATTGTCAGAATGCGAGTGATCAGCACCTCTAATGGCAGTAGCATTGTATACTTCCAAGGAGTTGAGAAAGTCCTAGAGTGATCTGGCCTCCTGGGATAATAATAGTGTGAATTTGCGTGAGTGGGCATTAGCCAGGAAAAGGGACTTATAAACTGCATGCATTATTATCATTTTTATTATTATTATTTTTCTTCTTCTTCTTCTTCTTATTACTAGTGTAGATCACTTATTTTCCACTCCTGAAGTTTGAATTGTTTCAAAACTCTTTCTTTGAGAGACTGATAACTTACCTTGCTTTTGACAGGTTACCTTTACTATCATTCCTGTACATTTTTTAACAAATTCATGTTATCTGCAACCAGACTGCCTAGTCTATAGAGGAACACATTTTTTCAGATGTATATTCCTAAACTGACAACTGCCACCTTTAAAATGGTAAAAGGGTCTTGTACACCTTGCCATTTTGAAACCCAAAATGGAAGCTTTAATGCCATCAAAATGTTCCCTTCCCTTCAGAAAGAAAAATTTCCCCACGGGGATAAATAAAGTATGTTATCTTATCTTATCAGCCAGCCTGACGGACAATCTGTATGCATAAGATGGTGAATTTGTCACTCAGGTCCTGAAAACTTGTAAGTGCAAATTTAAACTCTAATAATAAATATAGTTTTTAATGGTGGATACTGCAAAAGAGAGTGACAGGCACATGAATAAGTGATTTCTTTTTGCTTGGTTTTTTTAAACTCACGTCAATGTTTATGACTGGTGTAGTTGACTTACTTATTATCTACGTATCTTAAATTTGAGACCTTTTGTTTGCTCTTGATTCAAATTTGCTACTGAAATTCACTATACAGGCTGCTTTCATAACAGTACAGTGTTTGCTCACCTGCAGCATCTACAGAAATGGCTATAGATTTACTGCTACTTTTTGGTGCATCGGCTTTCCTCAGGCACAGGACCAACCTCTCCTCAAATGTCTTAGCCACTGTGTTTGGACTGCATATAAGGTGGTAAATCTCTTGACATCTCAGTGGTCCTGCTTCAGTTTTGATAGTTTCACCATCACAAGGGGCTTCATCCTGCAGCTCTCTGATAATGTTGGTGTCTGTGAGATTAGTGCACAAGCACACTTAGTCTCAAAACTACATCGACAACCTCACGAACGATGAAATACCAGTTATAAATTACAAACATGACTTCATCAACATGCATTAGAATTGAAAGCCTCTGAGAAGAAACTGAAAGACTACCACAGAAAGAATCAATGAATATGATAAAGTAAAGACAGCAACATATGGACACTTACAAATTCAAATCAAAGATTGGAGCCAAATTATCAAAAACACTTGGTAGATATAAGATCAGCTTCAGCAATATTCCAACTCAAAGAGCAAATAAAGAGTAAATTGATTAATGAAGTACAGACCAGTAGCTTTGTGACCCAGATTTAATGATCCAGTGAGGTTTCGCACCTCAAAGTTCAATATCCAAAGGATCTTTAATGGTGTATAACCAAAGGAGACTACAGTGACTTTCACATACTTTGTCAATGCGATAAACACCCACTGACCAATGCCATCAGGGGGCAGTGTCTGACAAATTGGTACCCTTAAAACACATTCACTGTATGACTATACATATTATCCTCAGTGAAGAGGGGTCATAAGTCAATTTCTTGAAGGAGGGAAAATTGAAACTCTCAGACATCCCTCCAAAGTCCTACCTGGAATGAACTTTCATTGCGTTCAAGATATGCTATACAAGGCCATTAAAGAGATCCAAACTATACCCCCTTTAGAGTACTATGCAACCTTCCACAAATGGCCGAGAAAGCTAGAACTCTGTGCAAACAGTACAGGTAAGTAGTTTAAGATTTGAAACTGTTTATAGTATTCATTGGTTGAGTTATCACGTCTGTCAGAAGTTAATGAAAGTGACCTAGATTAAATAAATCTGGCAGCTCTACAGGTCATGGCAGGGAAGACAATGCAGTGTCTTTGATTTCATCATAACTTAATCCTTTCCCTTACCCATTTCCTTTCCTAAAACCCTAACAAACGCTCACACCTTTTCAGGAAAAAACAAGTTCACCGAGAAATTAATACTGCAACTGTAAAAATGCTTTGATTAGCTTACAGCCATGACTCAGCTGTGTTCACTACCTGAAAGGAAATTCTCAAGCAGCGATTTTTTGTCCTTAAGGTGTTCCAGTAGCCGGTTTTATGACTCAAAATGGTCATTTTTTTTTATTAATGTTGTTCTATTGTATTGTATTGTATTGTACTGTACTGTACTGTACTGTACTGTACTGTACTGTACTGTATTGTATTGTATTGTATTGTATTGTATTGCAGGGGCGTAGCGTGACGGTCGAGAGCGGGCATTCAGGATTATTTTATACATGGGTTTTTGTTAAAGTTTTAAAGTATTAGTAATATAAACAACCAGAACATCGCAATTAGCGAAAACATCAACTATTCAAGAACGTAAACCACCAAACTGCAACAAGCTTTATGTACTCACCTACGATTTATAGAGCAAATTAATCCTCCTGTTCTTCATTTTTGCAAATTTGTCGATGATTCTGTCATTAAAATCCACTTCATCTGAGATTTCTTTCGTTAACTTTGATTCAACAGCTAAAAGCATCAGCTGCCTTGTTCTTTCTATGCTCATTGTTGATCTGGTGTACGTTTTAATCCGACGCAGAACACTGAAGCTGCGCTCACATTCAACACTTGTTAAAGCTGTTGTCAGACATAGATTTATTGTCTCAGCGACATCTGGCAGTGCTGCAGTCAGGTCCATTGCATTCATTGTGTCTAACAAAGAGGCTACATCACTTACGCCATGGAGCGCTTTTTGCGCATCAGAGTCTGAAAAGAGTATCTTAAGCTGAGTAAAGTAGGATTCCCTGTCAGGAACAAGTGAAGGATGAGCTTCCTTAAATGGCAGCCCTCATTCATTGCTTCATCAACACGCTGTCTGCCTAAAAGATTCAAGGCGGTTACTGCTGAAAGATGCACTTCACTTCGCGAATGCTTCTTTGCATTGTTAAACAAGTTAGCAACATTTTTTGAAGCCAGCTGTGTCCAGGAGGTCGTGTTCTGAGCGAAGAGCAAGCATGGAAAACAGAATAAGGCTTTCCGCTGCGGGCAGCCGCACATCCACTGATATCTGTCATATTGCTATGAAAATCTCATTTGCCTTTTGCCCTCAAAAACTTAGGCGTGGGTCTACCTGTGTTTTATGTCGAGTCGCTGCTCAAATGACAATCCCTTTTCTTTCAGCTCTAAAATTTCAGAAAGACACAGGCTCACTCTCAGTTGAATAACACACCCCATCTCCTTGCTGTGCCATGATGAAATTTCACGGGACGCACGAGTGGCGGTTCAAAACTGAGGCTCGAAATAACTTCATCAAATAAAAAACTATCGATACCAAGTCCTTTAAATACTGTAGTTCTAGTAGGGAGTTGGGAGTTGTTTTTTTCCTTTAATTCTTAAGTGATAGATCTCGATTTTAGCTTAAAAGAAAGAGAGATAGAGAGAAACGATCTCAACAAGTTGACAAAGAAAGAGAGGATGCTTCGGTTAGCTCTATTCTACGCTCGCAATATATCGATATTCTGGATCAGTTTTGATCTCGAACCCACCCCCACTTTTTTCCCCCAAAATAGCCCTCACTAGAACTTATTCTGAGTAGACAGCTTTTTCCGCAATCACAGAGTTAGCAAAAAAAAATGCTGGCCGAATGTGAGTCAAACTTATGAGTGGCTGAGTTAAAATCGCCAAGGAATTTCATGACCTATGAACTCATGTTACAGACCGCTCTCATCTCAGTTTGTTCTTGATCTTCATCAGGAAAGAAAACAAACAAGCTATTAGTGTCCAATAGCTTGCGGCTCAACTCACGTTATTTGCACACAGTATGTGGTATCAAAATTATCAAACTGGCATTCCTTTGGACTCTACCATTTCACATTGGTAAAAGGGGTGTTCAACTTAGACATATCCAAACATTCTTACCCATGATCTGCAAATTGGTATGGTCTTGGACAAACAGAAATCTTCTGCTCTAAAGGTGTAAAGGTGCAATGCTTTTCTTAACTTCGTGCGCTATACTCTCCACGTCCCGTTGCCTCAATAAGACCAAGCGGTGTGACGTCAGAGGCTGACACTGAAGGTTAATAGGCGGCCAGCGTGCGTCCCCAAAAAACATCCCGTTAGGCCAATACATGGAGTAGTTATTATGAGGTTTTTATTCGATTCGGCGCTTTTAAGGTACGCTCGAAGTAAGATTGGATTATAAATGAAGAGAATTTAAATAAGCGTATGATTTTATTTGGGTGCTTAATCTTTTGCTCACATTTTGGGGCATTCAGTGAATACCTTGAATATTATTACGCTACGCCACTGTTGTATTGTATTGTATTGTATTGTATTGTATTGTATTGTATTGTATTGTATTGTATTGCATTGTATTGTATTGTATTGTATTAATTTTTTGGAATCACAAATTTAAGTGTCTTATTTTTCCCAGTGCAAAGGCAGCCTCCAGTCATGTGTCCCATTTCTACTTTCCATTCATGCGGTCCAAAAAGCGATTCTGCTCCCAACAGGGTACATTATACCCTTGGGAACAACTTGTTAGCAGCAGTGGCTGGTTTGGATGGAAGTTGGGATGGTGGAAAGTTGGACTGCAGACATTACCCCACAAGCACTCATGACATCATACTGCACAGTGGAGACTACAAATTTATGAAAGATAGACAGTCTAATTCCCTTCCTCTTCCACATCAGGAGTGGAACTCTAACAGTTTAAGACTTCTGCCTTCACCCTTCAGACGTAACTTTTGATGCTGCATTAACTGACAATTTAGAATTTATTAAAAAAAAGAGGACAGGGGGAAATGTCTGGAATGGAACTCCGAATGGTCCTTAATTCAGACCAAGCTATGACTTTTGAATAGGCCTGAATGATGGCAGATTATCTCCCCTGGCCGCTGCTCCCACATGACTGACTTGCTGACATGGATCTGCAGTAGATAATATTTTATCATATAAACAGGGCCTATTTCCGGTGACATAAAAGTGTGTAATAATTTTTTGGTATGTCGCATGTTACATAAATTTGACCTTTGACCTGCTTACAAATATTCTACTCTTGCAAAGCTTCAAAAACTTCAAAATAAGGCTGCTTGATTAATCACATTGATAAAAGCTTCAGAAGATATCCATCCTATTTAAAGAAGCTATACTGGCTACCCCTGAGAACTGAATTTAAAATTCTTTGCATCATATACAAATGCCTGAATGGATGTGCACCTATGTACCTTTGTGAATTTCTGAGCGAATATGTTCCACCACACTCACTCAGATCTTCGAGTGCCAACCAACTTCATGAATCCAAGTCTACAACCGCAACAGGTGAAAGGGCCTATTCAAACTATGTCCCCAAACTGTGGAACAATCTAAATAACCACATCAGAGAGAGTGAAAACATCGCTCAAAACACTGTTATTTAGTAGGGTATATGTGTAGCTTACACTGATACTATTGTGGTGATTTTGTTCTATACTGGATGGATCTGACAGGTGCGAGTGCGTTTTTACATTTTGCTATCATCATCATAGTTCATTTTCATTATGCAAAGCACCTTACAGCACTCTTCTAAGTGGATATCGATGCTATGATTACGATTATGATTATGTGTTCTTTATACTATTCTAAACGTGTTCTACTAGCTGTCTCTCACGGAGAGCTTTGCAGCAATTGTGACAGATATAAGCCCTGAAATAACAGTTTTTTATGGCAGATATATATTAGAGACAATTTTTGAATTATATAAGGTGACAATATTGCGAATTTGCGCTCACTTCGAACTCAATACCTTTCCCAAAACAGCCTCTCAACAACTCTCACACTTCGGAACAACTGCAGACTGCAGTTCCAACTTGCCAGTGATTAACTATCCTGATGAAAGTATTTTTTGATAACTCAGATCTCAGGTTTGACCTCAGTTATATTACTGATGTTTACGTTTAGTGTCCGCAATCCATGTAGAAAGCAGGATGTTTAAGTCTAATGCCAAAATAACAGCCTACAATATTGTAATGATGTTAAAGTCTTACCTTGAGGGATGGTGCTACTCCACGTGCACTTTTTATCCTTCTTGAGCACAAAATTGATAAGTGCATCCACCCTTGCCTTTGTGTAATCTCCTGTCATGGTTATAACAACACCAGAACCAACAGTGTATCGGTAGTGAACGGGCAGGTACTGAAGGTCCATTTCTTTGTCTTCTGAATCGATTCCATTTTCACTATCGTCCACCACGATATGGCAGGCATGCCGTTTTTCAATTTCTGAGATGAGATCTTCACCTGCTTTGCTTTTCAAAAATTCTTCAGAGCAGGCAAAGTCTATGGACTTCGTCTTTGTTACAATAGTCTTCCTGTAAAGGAATATGATTGAGAAAGTAGTAAAAAATTAAAAATTTTCACAGGAAATATCAATGTCTACAGTTAAAACTTTCAAAACACAAAAGAACAGTGTCCCTGAATACTCTTGCAAATATTTATAGGCAGCTCGGTATCCAAAGCTGACACTTTCAACAGCTTCTGTTTTGCAAACCTCCTCTCTGGAACCACCTAAAAGTTTTCAAATAGTCATGAAATGTGATACAAGAATTCCCAGACTGCAGACTTACATAAATCGTGGACTTACTTTGGGTGTTAAAATTCCTTCATTGCCTACAAGTTAATTGATCCTTCTGGGAGTCAACCCCATAAAGCCTTGCAGAAGCACCCATGAAAGCCTTTATGCATCAGCCCGTCAAGCACCATTACGCATCATCTCAAAGAAGGAAAAGTTACAAGGTGGTGTGTACTGGGCTGCATTTATTTGGTTCCTGGGGGCGTTTTTTCGCAAAGGAAGTACTGTATCAGTACATTTTTAGTTGGTTGCGCCAGTCACAGTTATGAAGGGTGCACACCTACTAGAGGATTGTTCGAAATATGATGTCTTCTGCGATCACTGGAAATGAAAGCTCGACAACATTGTGACAACTATCTATAGTTTCAAATTTGTTAATGGAATGTCTTAACAACAGCCTTGTGTCAAAGGAGGTTGTGGCAAGAATCAAGGGTAATAAGTATGTATGCCAGTGAATGAGGCAAAGATATATCAAACACCATTCACAAATCAGTGAATTAGTTTCTCACATTTGTTGCAACCATCTTAGCTTGCTTACAGACTGATACTTTCTTTGCTAATGACGGCCCCTTTTGTGCTGCCACTGATTAATTTACTCACAAGCCTTTAGATTCATGTATAGGAATCACAACCCGTAGCTTCACTCGAAACAGCCCATAGGGTCTGACATGTTGCACGGTTAAGATCCGTGCATTGCCCAGGCAACATGCCGCATGCATAGAGTCCATGCATGGGCCAGGAAAATGTTGCATGTATATGCACTTCCTAAATAAAGTACTGTTTGTTCTTTCAAGTGTTGCTCAAAGCATGGAACAGGTGCGAGCTATAAAGTAAAAAATAAGAATATGTTAACAAGATCTTTACCTAGCCAGTTTGACAAGTGTTCAATAACATGGAAGCCTTTCTCAGTCTGTTACAAGCAGACAGACTACCATGCCTCTTTGGCAGAGTGGACAGGTTTCTACCGTCTTGCATTACAGTATTAAGAAGGTAGTTCTAAGACAATAAAACAAGGGGCCATTTCTCATCATTTCATGAAAACGGCAGTGTAATATTTGCAGTGTCAGTGAGAATTAGTTCATATTTTTAATTTTTTCCATCAATGAGATTGAATGAGGTTTGTGATCAATCTTTTTTGTTTGTATTTATACCTTGACTAGATTTTATGATATTATGATCCCGATGTCAGTGTCATAAAAGGAGAATATGGACGAAGTAAGAACCTTGAATTTCTAACGAAAATAGAGGAATGTTCAGGTGCTAAATTTATAAAAAATTTAGTTGCCTGATCCTCAGGACTTGTTGCTCTACACCCAATCATAGTTATGCATGGGTTAAGTCAATGATGTCACAGCAGAGTGTCTTTGTCTATCATTATAATTTCCTAGGGGTCCAGTTAAAATTCATAGCTGGAATGGAATACTATGTATGAGACTGAATGCAGATCTTAATAGAGAGAATCTATGTGAATCAGACATGTGTGATGATTTTTGTATAAAATTTGGCAAACTGTTAACACTGCCAGAAGGTTGCGTGGTCCTTGCTCTAAAAATGACGACACATGAGCGTTTAAAATTAACCGGAAATGGTTATGTAACACTTCATGACACGTTGACTTTCCATGACACATTTACGAGATTTTGCATGTGAGTGAGGACTCTGTTTGTAACCTAGTTGGCTTTAGGAGTGCAAATTTCTGAAATTTGCCGCATTCTTCTTTTCTATGGGCAGAGCTGTGTAGCAAATATGTAGCGAAAAAGTAGTGAGTACTTTTTGACAAAAATTGGTAGTTTTTAGCGTAGCGAATACCAGCACTAAAAAAGTTGTTGTGGCGGTAGTGAAAGTAGAAAAAAAGTAGTGAGTACTCACGCTACTTTTTGTCATCGAATTTTTTTATTTTTGGCCCACTGTGTTTCCTTTTTTTTTTTTATTTTGAAGCACGACCGGCCGACCGCCTTTCAATCGCCCCGTCGACAAGGCCCCTTTTGAGTCGTTACGCCGGTTGAGACCCACTCCTTTTCATCATTTAATTTAGGTAATGAGTCCTTTGGCTGCAGCCCTAGACATGCTTCAGGGTGATAAGGAAGTTTCTCTTACTTACTTGCTGCCCTGCATGGACAGTCTGAGGGGGCAACTCGAGAGCAAGCGTCCACGCAGTAGACACTGCTCTCCTTGAATCTCGTCTCTTTTGGCTGGTCTGGATAAACGCTTCTGGCGGTCTGCTCATGGACAACAACTGCTTGATGGCTACTGTCAGTCATCCACGGTAAGCACAAATGTTTTGATAAAATATCTAAGAAAACTGGCTACAGCTGCCTTTATGTAAAAACTGATATATATCTTGTGCACAACTCTCAGTAACAGAGTTCTTTTGTGTACTTTGGAGGTTTTGGTGACAGACCTTACAACGCAGTTTCTGAGGTCTAACGTAATTCCTGCTATGCAGTCATCATTTAACCTCTTTAAGACTGTTACAGTAGATCTGTTATTATGAAAATATTTGTTCAAATACTGGTATGCACAACCAACAGACACTTTATCCATTTTTCTTTGTTTTTGTTTTGCTTTCATTTCTTTGGTGTCTGTAATCTAAATGAATGTCAGTTGTAATGAGCTCTGAATAATTTTAATAAAGCTTCTGCCTGTATTTTGAAGCTCTTTTTTCAATTCACACTGCAAAGTTACTTTGATTTGACCATCCTGTTTTTATTATAGGCATGATACATATTTATCTTCCTTCCAGATTCAAATTACTCTGGACTCCAGATCAAGTAGTTAGGGAAAAGTCAAAGGCCCTTCTCTAGGCTGAACTCAACAGTACAGTATGTCATCAGCCTAAAAAAGGCCAGAAGAGGTCATTATTCAATTTTGAAAATAGGGAAGAGGAGGCGAAGAATCAGGATATAGACTTCCTTGAATCCTGGAGAACCGACATGCAAATGATTGTAAACTACCCCCAAGTTAAGTGTGTGCTGCCTTCATCAACAGCAGTGGAAAGACTCTTTAGTGTTGGGGGTCTGGTGCTGGGACCCACACGAAGCAGACTATGAGATGAACTTTTTGAGACACAAATGCTTCTGAAATACAACAATTGTTGTTTATTCATTTTTCCCTTTCTATCTCTTTAATGAATGAATGTTATTCTATAAACTGTGACATTGTTTCAATTAACTGTATGAATCATTCATGTTGTTTTTTTTTCATAATCATATATTATACAAGCTGATAAAAGTAGTGAAAAAAGTGAGTACTTTTTGAAAAGTAGAGGTAAAGTACTAGTAGAGAATACCAAATTATAGAAAGTAGTTTTAGAGTAGTGAAATTACTTTTGTGATCAAGTAACTTATAGTTAATCAACTACTAAAAAAAGTAGTTTTTTGCAACCTTGTCTATGGGGCTGGAGTCAAGAAAGTTCATTTGACATTTTCCTTTTTTTTTTTGGCATAATCAGTATCTTTATCTACAACGACACCTTTGATAATACTAATTGTTACAAGAGAGCAGTAAATAAGTGTAGTTGTGATTTGGTCCTTTGTGTCACCTAACTATCCCTACAAATTTGCAGATCCTTTCACAAGTGGTAAATGAGAAAGCAAAAGAGGGGAAAAACGATCTTCCCATTATGAAAAGTTTCTGGGAATAAAATTAAGAAAAGAGAACCCATAAAGAAAAATCACTTAAATCAGATCACCAACCTCAATGTTTCAAGTTTTGCTGCTCCTAGTGTAACTCCTGCCTCTAGTCCTTCCAGACAGTAGTAGCCGTCCTCCCAAATCACCTCTGCTCCATTTGAGTTGGCATCTGCATTTATATTTTGAAGCTCTTCTTCAAGATTTTGCCTCGCAAAGGAATAGAATGGCAGCTCAAATGGTACACATTTTTTAACAGTAGATCGATTTTTGGCAAAGTTTTCTATCACGCCTTTTATTTTATACTGAACATTTCCTGATCCCACCACCACTATTCGTGGTGAGCCTGAAGAAATTACATACGTGTCAGAGAAGGCATAGTCACGCTGTTGGGATTGGAAGTCCTTCATCGTTTCTTCCCACAACTTTGACTGAAACAACCGTACTTTATCAGGATTGATGAAAACTTCTTCAATCAAAACGGCATCTTTGAGAATATTTTTGATTTGCGCCAGTGAAGCTTCCTTTTCGTACATGACAATCAGTTTGTCTTCAGTGTTAATAAGGAGGGCATGTATGTCAACCTTTCTGTAAAGATCGTTTATATGGTCCAGGCACCCATCCATTCTAAAAACTGCCAGCTGATTACTTGTGAATTCGTTTTCTAGATCGAATTTCTGGAAGTCACTGACCTTTTTCTGAAGTTTTAGCTGTATCAGCTCAGCACTTTCTTCAGGAGCCCCTCGAATACTAACCTTTCCAGATTCTAAATCTATGTGTATGTCCATGAGCTTATATTTCTGTCTAAGCTCATTTACCAATGGGCTCCTTTCTAGTAGAAGGATCTCTTCTTTAGCAAATAAGCATTCTAGTCCTGGTCCAGCAGGACGCACACGGCTAGACTGAAAATGAGGACTTGGAGAAATGCTTCTTGCTTTAGCCCAAAGCATGTCATCTTCAGGCAAATGCTCATTCCTACGGCCCTCCAGTAGGATAGGAGGTATATCTGCTCCACTGAAAGAATGTTGTTGGTTATAGCCCACTCTGTCAATGGCAGCATAATTGATAGGAGCAGGCGCATGACTGAATATGGGTGTAATGGAAGCTCCAGTGTTTCCAATAGGTGTAGGAAAATAACTACCAGGTCTGACGCCGAGTTCCATTTGTCCTCGCGCTCCGACACCTGACTCTGTTTGCACTAGCTTGGACAGGCATGGATCGAAGTACTCTGTCATCAGGATGTGTTCTTTAAATTTGAAAGACCTAATTCTTTCAAGCATTGCTGTTTGACCTATATTGGGAAAATACATAAATACAAATAAATTAATAAATAAATAAATAACAAGAACATTGCAGAAATGAATCAACAAATAAAGCGACTTGAAACAAATTAACAAATAGGGTGATTTGAAAGGAATGAAAAATTAAAGCAACTCTAAATGAATCAACATCAATTAATGAAACAGCTGTCACACAGATTCCGATACTATCCCTTTCAAAGTTCTTTAACAAACATTATCTTTAAGTCGTAGTCACCCTTGTGCAACACGATAAGACAACTGCATATCTACAAACATTGGGTACAGGGCATATTTTATCAAATCTTGATATTAGGACATAATTATTCACGCCTGCATGTTTGTAAGAATGAGTTTCTGGGCCCAGGAACACCCCGTGTATTTTTCTGTGTTAATAAAACGATATATAACTGACACAATTGCTATTGATACCTAGATACCAGTTTGTTGTATAAAGATTCATACCAACATATTATCACACGTCCACAGAGCATTGGCTAGACAGCTTGGACGTGCAGCTAGAATGTATCTGACGTAACCTTATTATGGTCGCCACACGCCCAGACTTGGGTGTTAAGAATTTGGACTTAGCATAATGTAATCCATAAGGTTTCTGGGGCAGGCAGAGGCATTATATTGTAAGACTGTTTTATTGGAATAACAGGGTATCATATGATTTAACATGGTCTGTAGGACAATACAGCTTTCCTTTAACATCCCAGCATATCTAACCGATTTGTTGGGGTGAAGAATGGATTTCTTAGCTCATGACTCCGTTGCTTCAGGAAAAAAGATCATCAGAACTTGTGCAGTCATTGGGACAATTAAACCTGCGCTAGCTATTGGAGAAGTATCTGGGTGAAGGAATAGCCAAATACAGCATCTTGACATATTTAGCTTTTTTCTGATGCATCTATCTTCCAGAAAGCTCCGGGGTCTTGAAATTTTGCTCAGATGATTTAAGACTTGCTTCCTTCCCCATTTTTATATTTTTTCAACACGTTTCGTTGTGATCTCTGGAAATTCATTACATAAACGTTATAAATTTCTAACCATACTCTTATACATGTATTTGGGTTTTAGTAGCCAAACGGTGTGTTTTATCATATTATGGATGTCACAAGCAAAATGGTGCAGCTCAAGTTTGCTGGTTCTCCATCACTTTACTGAAGTGGGGTGGAACAGCTTGAAATATCAAGTGGTCAGTGAATTATCAAGTGTCCTATCATGATTCATTTGCGTTTTGTCAGGACGATACTGCTTGTGGGTGACCCCGCAATACCCTAAACATAATATATTATATACATACATACAAATAGTGCTTCCATATTTTATCGGTATTTCAGAATATGTTTCAAGGGGATAGACTCTGACAGAAAATGAACATTCTCTGTATCTTTTTCAGTCAGTTCAAAGTACTGTGATCAGATTTGAGAGGAGGGATCTAAGCCTTCTTGATGGAGTGCAAGACACCAGAAGATCAGTTAAGTCTAAGTAAGGTGGGCAACATTTGATAAATAAAACCCAGAGGCAATCAATGTCAACTTGTACGCAATTTTCATTTTCATTTAATAAGTAATAAATGAAGCTCGTCTAATAATAGCAAAACATGATGCATTTTGGCATTTTGAGTAGAAGTGTGCAGCATTGCTTTAATTATGCTGCAGTTTCCTGACTTGATTCTGGCAGATCAGCCAAATGAGAGTTACACTCCCAGTGATCTAGTGGAGAGAGAGTAAAAGCTGAAACTACTGTTTTGCTTACTAGAGGACTATCTCTAGCAACCATTTTCAAATACGGCCATCATGGTCAACATGGGTGACAACTAGGAATGCTCCAAATTCCAAATCTGACAAATAGTGTGTGTGCGTGAGAGAAAGAGCGAGAGACAGATGGAGTGAGAGTGAGTGAGTGAGAGAGAGTGAGATAGAGACAGTGACAGAGACAGAGAAATGGATAGAACAAACAATCTCAAGGACCAAGATATCCTTCTAGGTATTTTTTTTTTGGCTGTCTAATTCCAAAGTTTGAAATATATCAACGAAATGTGATAGTGGAGATCAGTTCTCTGTCAGACAAATTGCAAGACATCAGAATGCAGTATTCTTCATTATTATATTTCACTACAATTCGCTACATTGTAACTCACTTTTTAAGCAAAGTTTAGCTCAATCTCATATTATTTGAAAAGTATGTTTAAGCACAAGTAAATGTAATTTTATCAGTTGGAAATATTATTATATCAATGGTAACATTTCGTCAAACTTCTTGATATCAGCACGCCCTATTCTCATTGTAATCATCATTGCTACATCCCTAATCATAAGAAGAAAAAGATAAATTACTTGTTGATCAACAAACTTGTTGATCTCAATTCATTACAACCTGGCTGTAGGTAGGAAGCTCTTCATCTTTTAAGATGTCCCAGGCTGTGTCTGTGTTCACAAAAGAATTTAAATTTTTAACTTGCACATTAAACTTCATTCAATTTTTTTTTTGCTTCCATGACGTCATGCCACATCACTGTGTGCAAAATATTGGCTTTAAATTTACCCATTTTCTCTTTAATTCTCATGATACAGACATCACTGGAAATGGTTTAAGGCGAGGTGCTATCCTTTCCTTGAGTGTAATGCAGACAACATGGTGTGCAACTTATCATCATAAGTGCATTGAAGTTTCTATGCAAAATTGCACACCAAAGTGCTGAATGGTGCATGTTCTTTTCCTAAAGGATGATGATCTTAGGACAACAGTTATTTACAGCAACACCAGTTGTTTGACACCAGATTTCACTCATGATTTTTAGATACCTTCATGCATGTCCCTACCAAAGCTTTTCTACAGTTTATGTCTAGGCACAAAGATATTTTAGTTTATACCAAAGAGTATTATTAATTCCTCATAATTATTCATCATGATAGAAATTCCAGAAAAGGCTTGGTAGAGTCATGCATCAAGGTTTCTAAAAGACATGGGTGAAATCTGGTGTAAAAAAACCAATGCTACTGCAAATGACAGTTGTCCTAAGATCATCATCCTTACTGGAGGAGCATGTACCATTAGGCACTTTGGTGTGCAATTTTATGTAAAAATATCAAAGCATTTATGGTGTCAACTTGCACACCATGTAATCTGCTTTATAACTTTTGGGAATGGGTAGCACATCCCCTTAAGTTTGGGAGGCACTGACAACTTAATAACTGCACCCCCTTAAGTTATGACCTGTATTTTCTTCATGGAGTACCACTTTCATTGAAATTTGAGATTTATTACCGAAATAAACTTTGGGGTGATAATAATATTTGCATTAATTATTAAATATTACATGGGAAACCATGGTTACTCCCTATTCAATATCACTGTATTTCCCTTTTATTTTTATCCTCAAATCTGATCAAATTGTTCCCTGCCTAAGTTAGAAGGCAATTAAAATGCTTTGGAGTAATTATCTTACCTTATGCCAGTTTCAGTTAGGGAATTTAAAAGCATATTTATATATATGTTAATCATCTTCAATCTGCCATTCCTGTATTTGGACATCACAATCAACTTTATCTGTTGCATGGTTCGATAGTTTTCATTACTTTTTTTTTTATGTTAACGTGAAAGTTATGGCGGTAGGGTCATCGTATCTGTGCGTCTAGATCATATATAAAAGGATAGACAGAATACACTTTTAGCAATTTCTGGTAAAGTTCAAAAGTTCTCACTGCTCTATTAAAATGCCCACAGCTTTGGCCATGTTCAAAATGAACATCTTTACGACATATTTTCACACAAAATCACCAAATTTGGTGTGCACATGCTTCCTTTCCGCTTTCAGCCCTATAACCCAATAGGTACACATTTTTGCTTTTATATCATGCCATATCATTTGGTTTAAGGCGATCTTGATTTTTGAATTTTCAGGACGGAAAAATATGGTTTCAATTATCTCTTAAAAACTCACATTTTTTATCCCATTTTGTTGACACATGTCACCGCTACGGTGTTGTCAGTAAACACATGAATATGTTCATGATTCATGGTCTTGCAAAAAAACAGTATTCCCATTTTTATGGCTAATAATTCTAGGGCATTTATATGGAGGCCTTTCTCTTCCTCATTCCATGCCCCACCATTTTTCTTGTCCCTACAAGTGGCTCCCCAGCCCCAGTTACTGGCATCAGTACACAAAGTAACAGTAAATTCAGTCTGAAGAATCCGTTTTGGGTAATTCCCTACATTATGAATCCACCAATCCAAATCTTGTACCGCTGTCTCTGTCAGCCAAACCCTTGCTTCATACTCTCCCTTATGAAGTTTTAATTGTCCGTTTCTAAAATTCTCAAGTCTTTTGTAAAAAATGGGTGCAACTGAATTCATCCCTGGTGTCACCGCTACCAACTTTCCAGATATTCTTGATATCTCTCGAATAGATACTTTCTTCAGAGATTTCAATTTTTCACACAGATTCTGGATGTTTTTTACCTTCTTCTCTGTGGGTCTCACTGTCATGTCTCTTGAATCTTTATCAAATCCCAAAAATTCATTTTTTTGAGATGGTATCAAAGATGACTTTCCCTGATGAATTGTAAATCCCAAATTATCCAGCAATTTTGAGGTATCATTTATATTCATGGTACATTCATGATTCTTCAGGATCATCTCCTTGTAAAAGCAAATCATCAAGGTAGGCTGAAATAAGATGTCCCTTACTTCTAATGTAAGCCAATGGAACTTTAAGGATTTTGGTGAATATTCTAGGAGAATCTCTGTATCCTCTGAGGTAATGAGTTGAATTCATACATGACTCCATCAAACATAAATCTGAAATATTTCCTGGAACCCTCAGCTATCGATACCGAGTAGTAAGCATCTTTAAGATCAATCTTTGCAAAAAAGGAATTCCTCTTCACTAAATTTAGGGCACTTGTGAGAGATTCCATCTTGAAATGTTTTTTCTCTATGATCTCATTGAAGTTTTTCAAATTCAAAATTATTCTGTATGATCCGTCCGATTTAGGTCTCAGAAAGACATTTGAAGTTACTGAATTCTTTTCATGTTTGTAGACTTTTGAAATAATGTCTTTTGCCCGAAAATTGTCAATTTCCTGTTTTACTAACAATTTCTCTTCTTTAGAGAAATTTAATTCTTTTTTATCTCTAGGTTTTGAGCTTGCATTTGAGTCAATTTCCACAGAAACTCCTTCTATATAACTCAAAATTTGTTTATCTGAAGTTAAAGTTTTCCACACATCAAAATACAACCTTAGTTTTCCCCCTTTGAAATTTCCAGTTGTGTTGAGAAAAGAAATTTTACTCTCATAAGGGATTACTTCTTCACCTTCTCCCAATTCCATGTTTGCCTGCCTTGCTGCTACTTATACTGGTCTTTTCCTTTCTTCCAGTATTGGTTCTTGTGTGTCCATTGTCCTTTTTTGCTCTGATGTAATCCGAACGTGTATCCCTGACTTGTTCGGTTCTGTTTGAAGTTTTTTTGAGCTCGGGCACACACAGATTTGTATTCTTCTTTCAGTTGGTCTCTCAGACTCCCTTTCCTTCTCATGGATAGTTCTGTGACACAGACTATTGTGAGCTTTATAAAATCATCTGCATAATCCTCACATTCCCTAATGTTAACTTTATTATTTCCCTTTCTCGCAGTCCTCAAGATCTCTTTCAGTTGGACAGCAGCTGTTAAACCTTGAGTGCGTTGCAATTTTTCATCTTTCCCTTTTTGTCGTTTTGATAACTGTTTCCAAATTTCGTAGTTTGTCACAGGGACTCTCAAATTGGCGCAGTTTTCCGGAGCAGGGTATTTCTCACAGATCTCTTTCACCTTCTTATCATCTACACCCCCTTTAAGCCCATCATCAACCACTTTGGCTACCTTCATGTTAATTTTCCTCCCCAGTTTCTCATTCTGGTTAAACCAATCTGCCAGTTCTTCACTGGTGTCACTACACATGTCTTCCAAACCACTCTCCATATCTTTGCTTCCAGACTCTTTTCGATATTTTCTCCTGACCTCGGGAGAGCTGTTTGGGGATGAACTGGAAACCTGTCTTGGTCTCTTTTCCCTTGATCTTCCCCTTTCGTCAAGTACCAAGTTGATGCTAATTGTTTCTGTACCGAAATTACTGCTTCCTTTAAGACATCCATTTCTGACTTCTGGGATTTTGGATCCTGTGAAACTGACCTAGACTTTGATCTGGGTCCTGGCCCTGATATCTGATAGAAATCACTTTCATATTCAGATTGTTCTGGTGAGTTTGTAACACACTGCTTCTCCCCTTCAAACATTTTCTGAATGTCTAATTGTCTGGATCTAATCTTTTTGCTTTGGGGAATACCCCTTTCATTTCTTTCTTGTTCTGACATCTGAAATAGATTAGATTAATATCTGAGTCAACCTGGTCATGGATAATTCATATATTGCAAATTTAGGTCATCCCTTTCAGAACTAAGCCGTTCATGACCAGAATGAAGATTGCATAATAATGATAAGGATAGCCCCCATCACCCAAATTAGATCTAGAAAAGACTAGACTAGTCTAGATCTCTAGAGTAGGTCTTCTCCAACATGATATAGATCTAGATTGGGTAAGTTAACCAAACCAGTGTAATCATCACTGTCCCAAGAATCATAACCTAGTCTAGCACCCAATGTGCGAAAGACTTCTCGTATCGAATTTCGTAATAACGCAAATTCGGAAACCGAATTCGCTGATGGGTCACATTATCCGCAGCAGCGTGTAGATCTAGGTCTAAACCTAAGACGTCATCTAAGTTTGACTACACATATGTAGTCTAGTATAAACCCCGTCGGATCTGTCGGAGACAGATAAAATCCGACCAGTTCTGGACAACAAGGTGTCTGTGATGGGCTGCCACGAGGACAAACCCTCTCGCCATGTCCATGATCCGCCACGCAGGCCGAAATCTGAGGCGAGTTTCATATTCCCGCCATCACTCTTCAGTAAAGAAAGAGATGACGTGCATTGTGCCATCAAAATAAGTCACACATTTTATTTTCCCCCCAAATCCGCAGATCGTTGAAAAATCACGTCAAGCTGTTAAGATGGCGGGCCGAACCGGCGACGGGATGCGCGCGCAGAACTCTCTCGCTAATTTCCGAACCTTACGGAAAGTGACGAAATAAAATTGTCAATCAAATCCTATCTTGCTCTGTGATCTAACTTGCTCCTCACGAAAATGATAATTTTGTATTGTAAGAATCGTAGGCCAGTGAGAGCTCACTAAGCAATACAGGCAATCTCCTACCCCACCTACACCCCCCTCCCACCCCCAAGAAAAAAGGCACGGACAATCATACATAGGCTACGCATTCATTAATAAAGCGACTCAAACTGCAATTTGACAGAATGATGCTATTATCTTATGTCGATTATATAAAAACAAGGCATACAATTTAGTACCTTGAAAGTTTTCGCATGTGAATAACTGTCGTCGCACACCGAGTGCCACCTTGCCTCTCGTTTTTTGACGTCACGCCTCTGCCCCGCGCTCTGGAAGGCCAGCTATGGCGACCCGCGCAGTGTGAAAATCGTGACTTTCCAGCCGCATTTTCTCTGAAGCGCTTGAGCGAAGGAAACATTAAGGGGTTGAAAATTAATGGAGAAATAATGTGGAATTTTAAGGCTGTAAAGCAAATAGCTATCCCCGTCCATTTAAGATCTTCATTTTAAAAAAAAATGCATGTACATGTAGGCACTTCTTGCATTCGGACAGTCCTAGAATGCAAAATTATTCCTCGTTTCCCATCCACACACTGAATGACTGGAAGTATTTTACATAAATCGCTGCTGATTTATGTGTGAAGTTTTAGAATTAAGATAAAGTGTAGCTACAGTAAAGCACTCCTATGGACAAACACTTTATTTCATTCGATTTCCATCCACTGTGTTCTCTCTCTCTCTATCTCCCTCTCTCTCTCTCTCTCTCTCTCTCTCTCTCTCTCTCTCTCTCTCTCTCTCTCTCTCTTATGCTATGACAACTAATCAAAGAAGGGAATTGCTAGGCTGGCCCACCTTNCCCACACCCCCTACCCTACCGGCGGGACCCTGCATTGTTCATAGCAGTTGACCTAAATTGCATGTGTTGACATGGTGTGTGAAAATAACGCCATTCGTTTTTATGCTTGAAACAGGGATTGGGATCATGAGGGTGACAAGAGGGGTGGGAGGGAGGAGGGGGGTAGGGATCCCACGAAGTAAAAATGAAATCATATTATAAGTCTGTACGTAACAGAGTAGACTTTCCCAAGAAAATAATAGCAATATACACACAACAAATGATACACACAATTCTTGGCGTCTCTGAAGCAAAGGTAAACAAAGCAATCCAAGCATACCTCTAATCCTGTGACGTCAGCGAGCGGGGAAAACAAGGGGATGGGCACGAGATTTAACTTGCGAAAAGGCGATTAGCACACGTATAGTCTCTCTAGGGTGGCCTGTAGCGATTGCAATAAGTAATTGAATAGGTTAAGATGAGACTTAAATGCACTGATGCTGTACTGTAGTTTTATCTTCAGAGAAATAACGGAAAGCTGCATCATCCTACCGATCATGTTAAATCATACGATACCCTGTTATTCCAATAAAACAGTCTGTCAAGTGTCTGTCAACATGATATAATGCCTCTGCCTGTCCCAGACAACCTACAGGGTTACATTATGCACGTGGCAGCCACAAGCTTATGTCAAGTACGTTCTAGCCGCACGGCCAAGCTGTCTAGCCAGTGCTCTGCAGACGGGCGATAACACGCCGGTATGAATCTTTTAATTCCACTGTGAGCGGCAGCTTTGTCAAACAAAATCATGCTGAGGCAATAAAAATGCAGAATACTTTGCCTGGCTTACACGGTCAAACTTTACTTTTGAATTTGGGTGACCAAACACTTAATTGAAAGCTTCCATTGTAAAATAGAGGAGTCTATAGTTGCTAGAACTTCAGTGACGCATCATTTTTGCCACAAGCCACTGCTGTTCGGGGAAGGGGAATAACTCTAGACGCAATGGAAACTCTAACGCACTCTAGGTTACAGACCTGTAATTGTACTTTCACTT
>JAWQUT010000870.1:0-13344 GCA_033807755.1 Ellobium chinense
CAAATCAAGGTTTGTGAGTTCGATTGGCAGGTCGGACAGTTACATCTTGCTGTGTCCTTGGGGAAGGCACATAACTCCTATTTTTCCATTTGATTCACGTTGAATGACATCATGGCTTTAGAACTGAAACCCAAGTGTTGCAATGCGGTGACTTGCAATAATATGGATTTCATTTGCAATATTGTGATGCATAATGTGATGTTCTGCGTGGATGACACACTGGGAGACTATTCAGCTCATCTGCACTACTCAGCACTAGACCTCTTTGCACCTCCGTCAGTTGTACTGCAGATCTGACACACCGCCTAAACGCATCCTCCAAGAATACTCACAACCTTGAGAGAGAGAATCTGGTCCACGGTGAAGACAAGCTGAGAGAAAGACTGCTGAAATCTAGCTGACCTACGTGAGACATACGCCCTCATGGTCGGGCCTAGGTTGATAGCAAGAGAGAGGAACGCAGAAAAAGAAGAATTAGAGGGCAGCATAATGTGATAAAACTATGATATGTTGATATATGACTTACATTGTTCTTTCTGTCTCTGTGTCACACTCGCAAGATCGCTGTGGCACGGTAATGCAGCTCTCTGATCTGGTGTTAGTGGGCAAGAACATTTATAATATACAGTTTTTGAAGAGAACAGTAATGTTTACCAAGCCTATACCTATTGATGTAGAATATCTCCCCGGTGTCCTGTAGTTTCCATATTAAGCTATGATTGTTCTCAGAGAACCCCAAAAGCGCTCGGGTCCTATCTTACCTAAATCTAAGACTACGCCTCACTCGACTCAGTGATATTCAAACCAAATTGATGCTACGATATGTCCAATGTGATGCATGCATTATGTTCTCAAAGAACCCCAAAAGCGCTCGGATCCTATCTTATCTAAATCTAAGACTACGCCTCACTCGACTCAATGATATTCAAACCAAATTGATGCTACGATAAAAATGTCCAACATGATGCATGCATTAAACGAACTTTCTCATATTCTTTAAACCGCCGCGCGATTGCGGAGGTATGTTCTCCCAATGGTCGATGCCCATCTAAGCCCAAGTGGGGCAACTTGGCCGTGTGGCTTGTAAGTCGTACTCAGGAACTGAAGACTATCAAATCTAAAGATTGTGTGTTTGACTAGCCTACACTTTGCGCAGTGTGTTATTTGAACAGAAGGAGGTCGGGTGACAGAGCGCTTCTGATAATCGCATTGCCCAGTTCAAAGCACAGAAGGACCTTTATACATTCATGTGGCCCCTACATTATACCCAGTGCGATGTCTTCCTGGTCATTTTCGGTTACCTTACCAACATTGTTTTTCCAGTGTTAACCACACTGACACTGTGCACTCATATCTAATATTTTTGCTTAATGTGAATTAGACAATCTCTCTCCCCCCTCATGAACAACTACAAAGAGCACCCTGCCCTTTAATATAGTCATTTCGTGACTGACGATGCGACTCCCAACTGATCTAGGAAGATCTCTATCGACATCAAAACCCGTGTACACAGTTGGGACATCAAGTGCCCACCGCTGAGATTTGACCAATTTGTCGCAGTGGGACGTCTTCCCATCATAACATGTTCAAAAAGATAAAAGCTACAACAGATGCACGGCGAATGCAATTTAATAATAAGTTTTCATCTGATGTAGCATTTTATTTTGTGTTATCATCCCAGTACTTCCAGCAACTCATGAACTCCAAATTATAAACCCCATTTTTACTTCCTTATGGGATAGCCCAGCATTTTTTCCTATGTAGCATGAAGTTGACAACGTTGCTGCATGTATATGAATCGTTCTGTTGGTTTGACAATGACGTGTCTCGAGACTGTTGCATGTCACAAAATAACAATCGTCATGAAAATTCAGAGCTTGCGCATTTAGGATCTCTTAACATCATCAGAATGACTTGCATTGGTGCTGAGTGCACTCTTCAAAAAAAAAAAAAAACCAACCACATTCAACATGCAGAGTTAATGTGAGTCTTACGATGGTAACAAATCCCATCGTTAATCCGCAAGTTCTCAGATAATATGCACTTGTTTCGGTCTCGTCATTCGGAGCACTCAAATGGTATGAGATCGTTAATATCCCATTAAACAGTAGTACACTACTACACCACCGACTCTCCATTGTGTTCCCTGTTTGTTGGATTCAGGTCATGCTTGATGANATGCACGGCGAATGCATTTTAATAATAATAATTTTTCATCAGATCTAGCATGTTATTTTTGTGTTATCATCCTTCCAACAACTCATGAACTCCAAATTATAAACCCCATTTTTTCTTCCTTATGGGATAGCTCAGCATTTTTTCCTACATAACATGAAGTTGACGACGTTGCTGCATGTATATGAATCGTTCTGTTGGTTTGACAATGACGTGTCTCGAGACTGTTGTATGTCACAAAATAACAATCGTCATGAAAATTCAGAGCTTGCGCATATAGGATCTCTTACCATCGTCAGAATGACTTGCATTGGTGCTGAGTGCACTCTTAAAAAAAAACAACAACCCACATTCAACATGCAGAATTAATGTGAGTCTTACGATGGTAACAAATCCCATCGTTAATCCGCAAGTTCTCAGATAATATGCACTTGTTTCGGTCTCGTCATTCGGAGCACTCAAATGGTATGAGATCATTAATATCCCATTAAACAGTAGTACACTACTACACCACCGACTCTCCATTGTGTTCCCTGTTTGTTGGATTCAGGTCATGTTTGATCATACACTTGTAATGAGTGACTTCATACAATCAAATTTCCGTGTTCATCGGGGATACTTGATCTCACTTAAGACACGATTAGTCAGAACCCATTGAATACTGTAATTTATTTATCAGTGTTTCATCTCGACCGCGCGGTCGCACGTTTCGCGAAGTAATACATACATTCAAAAGCGAATGCTCCCAGCTGTTAGTACCAGCATGGTCTTCTCTGTAACTACGTCTTTGACCTATGTAGCAATGTAGGTTTAAATATATGTCTTCTGACAGGATGTTAATATCTGTCTGTCTGTCTCATTGTCGTACTTTTTTATTTTGGTCTGTTTATGTATCTGGTTGTTTGTCCACTTGTTTGTTTATGGTTACAGAAGCCTAAACCCATTTCCCTCTTTGATCCAATAAACTGTTTTCTCTACTGTCACTTGCAAGAAATTCCACAATCTCTAGGTCTTCTTTAATTATTTGCAGAATTCAATGAGCTTATTAAAAATGATGTTCAAAATATAGATCTTGCAGTTCGTTTTCAAGCTGCGAACCGATATATCGAAAGATGTAAACAAGCTAACCAGTTTCCTTAACGACAAGTGCTCCGCACAGAAGGCCACACCGAAACCGAAGCGAATGACCCAAACATCAGGTTTAATTTACGAAATCAGGAGAGAATGTAAAATAATTCGCAGGTAGGTTCACAAATCTAAGGCCCATTCTCCACTGTCTCCATTCTTACTGTCTTCCTAACGCATGTAACAGCATGTTATTTTCAGCCAATTAGAAGTCTGTAACCGTATGTACTGTCCAGTGGTAGCTGTATGTCCATATTTTGTAACGTCATTACTGTGGTAATGAACTGTCGAATTCTTAATCTGAAATCTGGAATTTTAAAACGCGCGCTGATATGATATATTCTCTTCTCTCTTGCACTCTAAAATGTGCAGTATTTGAGACACATTATTATCTAAGATCCCTCTGAAAATTTACAAAAATTCTCCCTCAAGTTTATGACAAGGAAAAATTTCTTCCTTAACTTTTATGCCGTGGAGAAAACACCGGGCTGCGTTTGTTAGGTCATTTTGAGTATGAATTGACGTCATTTTGAGTATGAATTGACGTCATTTTGAGTATGAAGGCACGTCCCTCGGACAGCGGACTCCACTTTATTGGCTATATCGCCCATATTATACTCAAAATGACGTCAATTCAGACTCGCAGAATATTTAACAAACATAGCCGCGATTTAATAATGTAGTGTTGCCGGACTTCTTTGAGGAAGGTAGGCAAGAAAAGAGGTACCCGCCCCAGCGAGCTGAGCCTGGATGGAGATTGAAGCAATTTGCAGAGCGAATAGGGTAATATTGAAGCAATGAAATCATTTATCTTTAATAAATTTCAGAACAAGAGCAATTACGTAATTTAATGATCTTGGTAGGGTCAGATCTATAATGAGGGTGTTTCTTAAAACTTCGTATGGTTCGGTCCAGAATCTAAGAATACGTGTTGAAAAATATATAATGAGTTTATTAAAGATACCCGACGTTTCGTGTACAAACATTTCCCCAAGATTGACAAATAGAATAAGAAGCATCCAGTGAAAAACAAGTGAACAGGGTTCCGAGGGCCAGTAATAGAAAACGTGAATCTATAGTCTTGTTATAGTCTTGAGTTTATTAAAGATACCCGACGTTTCGTGTACAAACACTTCCCCAAGATTGACAAATAGAATAAGAAACATCCAATGAAAAACAAGTGAACACGGTTCCGAGTGCCAATAGAGATAGAAATAGAGAATCTATAGTCTTGATTGATTTCGCGGACCATGTTTTTCACTCTTTGCGGACCATTAGTTTGGCCCGCGGGTGAGTGATTGGATATCTGTGGTCTGCATGAATATATCACCTCCTCCCTTTCCCCATTGATTCCAATGGTTGAAAAAGAAAGTGGGTAAGGCAACCATGGCTTCACACAGCCTATTCCTTAAAACAACCCCATTCAAATGTCTCGGTTGTTTTGTCCCTTAGAATGTATAATTCTAAGTGACGCGCTCTTCTGATATCATTTCCTCGAGATGTAGACCCGGAGAGTGGATGGCTTATCAGGGTTCCTTCGTGTTATTTTCCCTTGTCTTCAGTTACGAACCCATGCAGGTTACCGTAGCTCTCCGGATTCTACTTTTTGACATTATGGAGACCAAAATGTCGGCTTCCTTCACGACATACACTTTGCACCATTTCTCACGAAGGCACTAGACGCTTTACATCCACCTCAGAATGTGCTAGAGTACTCCAAATACTGTACTTCAACAAGAACAATATCCTTCTCACCAGCTGAACTCATGGACCTAAGGCTATGTTCCTCCTGATCGTGCAATTTCTTTACTTCCTCTACGACAGTATCTTACTTGTTTCCGTAGGGTGGAAGCCGTGTGTCGCCTTGTTGTCCAAAATTTCGGAGATCACATGATGGTTTAGCTCTTATTCCGAAGTGGTCTTTAGACAACGTCTGAAGTTGCAAGAAACCTGTTCATAAAGCGCCTGTCATATGCTTAGTAATTAGCCGTTATAGTTATTAGAACCTATTGTTTTACCTTCTTTCGGCCCTATTAACATTTTATTTTATTCTGCAAATAGTACTGTGATTTCGGTAAACCTCTTCCATGGAGGTTGAAGTACTTCTTTTGCCCGATCATTTAAGGGCAAAATTCTGACCGCGTGCTGATACATAGGCCTACACACTTTATTTTTTTTTTTTTAATCTAGAAGGCTCAAATTGTACCTGAAACTTTCAAAGTGAATGCTTTATTTAGATCACAGGTCATTTTACTTATTTCTACACCCTGACACTGGTTGGCAGAGCCCCCCCCCCCCNNCCCCCCCCCCAAAAGGGAGTTTTATGTATTAGCGGATTAATTGATTTGTACAAAATGAGTGATTTGCCCTTATTATAGGTGCCAAGAACCTTATCATTATAAGGTCGTTACATGCAAAATGCTCAACCATATTTGCGCAGTGGCTGAGTAGACTATCGTTTCCGAGTACAACAGCTCATGTTTAGAATTGCAGAATTGTGTATCTCATAACATTATATTCGTTGAGATGCGATGGTAATGGTTTTGGATTCTAGTATCGATCCTCTCATAGACTGTCCAATCACAATCTGTGTTGATTGATTGACGAGTTTTGTTGGGGAAGATGTTGCGTTGAAGCATCGTTATTTGAATTGCTAAGTTGCAATGGAGGAAACAGAAAAAAAAAAAAACTTGGAAGGAAAAAGGAGTGGCTCAATTAATTTGCTGAAGGATTTGTGCGGGACGTGAGCTTCTGTTTAACGAGGATTATTTCTTGGAAATCAGCTCATGCGTGGCATTTACCTATCGTCCTGCCTTGTTGTCCAACAATTCTTATCTCACATTGGTATCAATTTATTTATCTAAAGTTTTCGATCGATTCTGAGGGTAATATCCAAATTCATGTGAGAACTCAAAACAAAAACAAACATACAAAAAAAAAAACCCAAACAAAATCAGTTTTATGAAGAAATATTAGCATGTCGCTTCTTGTCATTGTAAAAGGCTGTAGATAGATGAACTGTTTTTCTCCAACCTTCCTGCTCGTGAAATACGACTTTATGTGTTGGACGACATGTCACGTGATGTTTAATGACCTTAAGACGGATGTTCTTTGTTCTTAAATGAGAAAGACAGTGGTTCACTTTCAGTTTCTTATTCCTATTCCAATGGCTTCGTGCGTGTTTTTGGCTCTTCCGGCACGGAATTGACATTCCAAGACCTTTTCGCTACAGACAACTGAGAAGCTGTTTTCCGCACCTCGTCGTTTTAATCAATATTCATTTGCTGCGGTGTCATAATTCTGTAACTCTCAATTAATTCAAAAGTGAATTACATGTCTGGTGCTTCAGTCCAACGCATGATTACTTGTGTGAGATAACAAGGAAGGTGTGAAGTGAAAAATGGTGGTTTATTCGTAGTTGTGATGTCGTGTACTTTGATTCGATATTCATACAAGAACAACAGAATCGGGCATTTCATAGGTAGTAGGGGAAAAGAGTAAGAGTATACCTTTTTATTTTACTTTGTTTGGAGGCTTGTTAGCTAATTTGAATATCTATCGAAACCTGTTGGGTAATGAACTAAGGTATACCGTTTGTCGACATTTAATATATATATTTACCATAGTAATTATAGACTCAAATAATAAATTATTACAGATGGAAAACAGACTCTGTGGATGTCCGGAAAAGAAGTCGCATCTGATTTGACATTATCCAACACTAATATATACCCTGTGTTCTCTGAACAGGATCGTGGGTGACGAAAATGTCATCTCAGCAAGAACAAATTCGTGTCCACTGTAGTAACAATGGTAAAAATTAAATTTCATGTTGAAGAAAACGATGTGCCTTATTTTTTTTTTTAGGGGGGAGGGGGGGCATTGTCTTTTCAAACGTATGTACATCCGGTGGAGTCAGGGATAAGAACTTCCTAAATGACGTTAATTTAACGGAGATAATAACTTGCACGTGTCTTTTCATTAAATATCAACAACAGATGAACGTGTCACCGCTGATTTTATCTTGAAGAAACAACTACAGCACAGCAACAATAGCAGTATCAGCACATAAAAAAGGAGACAAAACATTTGCCTGTAATGTATTACACTAGAAAAGTCACTAGAACAAAAGTAATTTTCATTCGTCTTGAGCTTCGGGCGATTGGCTTTACGTCGAGACTTGAAGGTATCATCGTGTCTACAGGATCGTGGTTCGTGACTGAGCACAGTCTGTGTCATCGATTATCGTGAGTAAGATATCATTCTTTAGTGGGTTATGAAGCCTCTAAGTGCGTGCATCGTGGCTTTGCAGTTCCTTTGAGTGTAGACTTTTACATTCAGTGATGCCCTAGTTTTAAAGCTTTTTTTTTTTTTTTTCAGGACTTAGGCCTAGATTCATTTAAATATCTTTGTTTCCGAGTAAATTTTGTACTGACGATTGAGTTTCCAAGAAATGTGGACCGTTTATACTCTCCATGGTCTGTGGGGGCAAACGGGACAGCACTGGATTTGATAGGGTTTGTAAAGTGCAAGAGAAACAAGTTTCGGAAACTAAATTAGTCATAACACGGACTAGATTTGTGAAACACAGGAAAACTTATAGTCTAACACAATTTGATTTGTGAAATTGGAGATCGTTTCCAGTGGGAAACCGAGGCATACATTCGGTGTATGGCCAGAATAGTGTATTGGGATGTTAACGCCTTCGACCATAACAGCACAAGATGTTTATACCGAAACAGGGCATTGATATCATGCAGCTCACATATAAGTCAGAGAAAAGGAATTCCTGCTAAAAATTTTCTTGGAGGTATTTCAGTGTTAAAGTCGAACGAAATGTATCAGACAGCAATCAGTAGAAACTCGTTCCATGTGCAATTAATTTATTGCAAGATTGTATGTACATTGTATGGACATGTACAATTGAAGATTTTTGCCATATTATTTTCGCCATCAAAACGAATCTACAAATACGTCCTTCCCAGAATCATACTTCAGCCTCCACGTTGATGAGTGAGAGACAACATACATTTGACATACATTTACCTTGCACAAATTCTGGCAAACAAACCAGAAACTCTTTGAGACATTTAAACAATACAATGTTTTGATTTGCACTTTCGGATCAGCTGCGTCATGGTTTGGAAGATCTAGGTGTTTTTGTGCTATTAATGTATGGCTGTGTCTTGTTCTACGATCCTGTCAGGTTAGTGTTCAGTGTTGGATTGTGTTTCAGAATGCGTTGTTCTAAGACATATTTACTGTGACAAATTGGATACTCGTGTTTTGAAAGTGATGGACAACTGAAGCGCGTTTGAATATTGCAAGCCATGACATTTTTGAGTTATTTGAGACTTTATGGAGAAATCGATTGCTATGCTGTGTTGGAATATATCAAAGACTGGAGGTATCGGTCGCCGTCGGTATCCTCAAAAGACAAAGCTTGATGGTAAGTTTCTCTCTCTCTTTCTCTCTCTCTCTCTGTCTCTCTCTCTCTCCCTTTCTCTCTCTCCCTCCCTTTGCTCTTCTGATGTTCATTTAACATATTTTTAACACGTGGACATGGGTGCGAGATATCCGGTTCAGACTGATGGACCATAATATAATTTGTTTCATGCATGATCATTCCATCTTTGAAATTTATTTGGCATCTTCCGAAGCCATTCGGTTCTGTTTTTAATCAGCTGGCTACCTTTTGGCTCCTTCAGAGGGTTCTGATGGTACTTTTTTCATTCGCTTTTTTCAAAAAGTTTCGTTTGGTGCATCCTAAAATCTAATCTGGCAGCACTTTTTTTTTAGGTAATGAGGCTTTAGGATTCACTGTATGTAGTCACTTTTGCCCTCACCATCACCCACTCAATGGTAACCTCCAACTCACCAACCATCACCACCATTTCCACCCACAACTCACCCCTCCAGAAACTCTTCCCTGCCAGTGGTATTGCCATCAACAGCTGTCAGAAAGGAAATGCCGCGCTTTTTCCATGTGATAAAAAAAGTTTCCCCGGAACATGAAGCGACAGAAAAAAAAAGCCGTCACGATCCACAAACAATGAGGAAATGGCCGCTGTAAATGAACGTTTCAAAATCCCGCAGCCAGTGGAACAAACAAAGTTTGATTTGTATTTTGAATGGCAGTAATGGACGTCACGTTTTGAATCGAAGTTTGGCACATCCAGCCTCACGGTCAGATATTGGTTTAAATGAAAATGGTCCGTTGTCGTGATATTTGTGTAAGAGGCTTTAGAAATATGTATTGTTCTCCACATTTTTTTTTTTGTTTAATGGAAAAGGGGATAAGGAGGGAACCGGTGGTTGAGAGGCCTAGTAGCTATGCTCGTGATGATGCTGAATATCGCGAGTAAGCGAAAGGGGCATATATATTCGAAGCTTTGTTTATCTGCACCATCTGTATCAGTGTGCTCAAGAAAATCTCGATTAAGCAGTATGAGCATTGAAGCGGAATCAGCAGTATTTCCTCGCTAGCCTTATGGCAACAGTTCTGACAGGAAGACAAATAAACAGCTCGTTTTTTGCATCTTTTGGAGCTTGGTCCATAAACAGTGTATCATACATCAAACGGAGAATGAGAGAATTACTATTCCAAAAAATCCAGGTTTTTTTTGGTCATTGTTGACATTTGTTTAGATCAACAGAAAAAAGACGAAAGGAAAACATATATCTAGGAATCTATACACGAGTGTTTTTATTAAGAGCAGCATCCAGTAATTTCAGTGTGTTTGCCTGAAGTCTTAAGCGGGTCGCATAAAGAAAGTGGAAATAAGGTTTGAAATATGAAATGGGCGGTATTTCCAATATTCCAATATTTTGCGACATTCATGGGAATATTGAAATGTACAGGAAAAAAAAATATCAGCCTGTTAACTATTATAAAAAATAATTTGTCTCCAGTCGCAGTCCGCGTTCATCGTATTGGTGGGCTATTATATACCATCAAGAAAGTTGTAAGCACTTTTCAGGGACTGTCAAGGCCATCAGTTCGCTGGTTAAAAATTGCACGCCTTCTTTCTCTCCCTCACTCTCTCTCTCTCTCTCTCTCTCTCTCTCTCTCTCTCTCTCTCTCTCTCAGAGATGTGATTTCCACCCACGAATTGAAAACAAAATACGCGAAACAATTTTTTTTTAAAACATAGAGCTGTAATGTGCTGCTCTACTCCATTCACACAAAATCACATGCTCCTATATCTTGCTGCTGTCAGCCCCTCTGGCTGCACCGAGCTATTCATCTCGCGTAATGACTGTCTTTTTTTCGTTGAACGGGTCACTGGTTCGCTGTCGGAGCCTTGCATCATCAAGGGTCCTTTGATGGAAAGTATGGCCGGGTACGCAATCAGCAAAACCGCCCATCAGCGCTGCTGGCAGAATCCTCAACAAAGGATGAGAGGGTGATGAGAGCCTGAGAGGGAAAGTAAAACGATATG
The DNA here is from genome assembly GCA_033807755.1 of Ellobium chinense. Taxonomy (NCBI): domain Eukaryota; kingdom Metazoa; phylum Mollusca; class Gastropoda; order Ellobiida; family Ellobiidae; genus Ellobium; species Ellobium chinense. Next base: position 10,743 of record JAWQUT010000870.1, read on the forward strand.
TACCCTAAAGTGTTTTGTTACAATGCAAACGAATATTTCTGAGCTACAGGGATGATTTTCTAGACGCTGCCACTGGTGCGTAGATCTCGCCGAGAACTGTAGAGGTAGGGGTCTCTGTTGTCAAAGGCTGGTGGAATCGCAAGAGATATTAGGACAAAAATGCATCAGGATCCCATGATTTCGAATTTAAGTTACTCAAACAGGCAGATTCTGAGGTGTAAAGTTTCCATTTCAAATTCTTCGCAAACTCGAAACTATGGATTATAGGTTGGAATTTAAATTAGTAAGATACGACATAGTAAAATAATGATAAGGATTTTATGTATAATTAGATGAGGTGTTTTACCCAGTCCAAGGCACAAAAGGGTCTCCCTGAATCCAGTGGGGCCCCGGTGGTTGAACAGAAGCCAACGATATATCCCTTAAGGATTGTGAAAAATTTTGGGCGTTGACCCCCCCCCCCCCCCCCCCTNCCCTTTTTTTTTTTTTTTATTCCCGTTAAAAGATCGGGCAGTAGACGTACTTTAACCTCCATGGAAGAAATTTCCCGAAATCACAGTGGGTATATGTAAATAACATAAAATGTTAATAGGGCCAAAAGCAGAAAAAACAATAGGTGCCAAAGACCTTTTTATTTATTAAAGTGACCCCTTGTGAAATACATGTAATACACATAATATTCATAATACACACATATTGAATTAGTGAATACCCGAAGAAAGGAGATGAAAAAAAAAGGAATGCGTGAGGAAGAATAACATCAGTTTTAGAAATCTCTGGATGAGTGCAAGCTCAGATGTTTGTCGACAGATAGGATAAATATCTGGCAAATATCGACCGGACAGGGGTGATGGTCTCTGATGTTTGCCGCGCTATTTCTGGGTACAGACCGTCAGGGTATGAGAGTCACCCAGTTTGCGTGGACGCAAGATGCTTAATTAGGCCTTGGAACATTTATTGGCGAATTCTGTTCATGACTGACTCATCGTGGACGCCGAATCGTCATAGTCTTTCCACTTTCGCCTAAGGCTGTTTTGATGTTTTCAGCAATTTAGCATTCTCCACCTGTTGCTTAAAGCGAAACAATGAGGCAGATGTGATTTAGCTTGAATATTATTTTGGGACATGATAACGAGTCAAACCTCTACATTTGTTGCAAAGTGAAAAGGGGGATAAAATGGAAGATCATAGTAATATAAACACCTCAGATCGTCAAAACAAAAAGGACTTGGGCTATAACAATGGTGGATAGAACGTAACGAAGACACAGTGAGTATATTATTATTGTCATCCACGTATGCTTCTCTCACCGGCTGGAGACCAAGCGAGCACTTCCATGTGGGTGCCATGTGGTCCTTACGCCGACCGCTACAACAAAAGTCATGGAATTTATGTTGGATTTGCTCGTGCGCTTGGGCAAGACATGGGTTCCAAAGAAGCAGAGCAAGTAAGGGAGACATCCAGATACCGTAACAGTTAGAAACCAAACGAGTAAACCCAAATCTTGCCTGTGCAGGTCAGTCATGTTAGTACCACTTGCAACGAAACCCATTCTTTGAATGGACTTACTATGCTGCAAAGTCTAAACGGCGAATTCTGATAGGTGGCCCAGGGCCGCTGATGAGACAACAACGCCGTACGCAAAAACTCGAACCAAGAGTCGCAACTCAACTTTTGTTTCAACACATTCAAAACAGTAATGTCGAATGGAAATGAGAATTACTTTTTAAAATAAAAAATAAAGATTGGCACAAAAGAGATTCAAAAAAGTGAACATTCCACTTTCGCCACAAAATCAAGAGCTTTTAAGATAACCCGTGGGTTCACCAATGTATTCTGATAGCAACCGAAAACTATAGATCTGTGAATATTTATCAGATCCGAAAGGTGCAATTACGTATTTTCCCTTTAGTATTACCAGCCCACTAACTTGTTTCAATTCTCTTGCTTTGTGTAATACGTTTGAGATTCTGTTCTCTCCCTTTGATTACTGTTACGTCTGACGAATAGCAACAGGGCGTATCCTCAGAGAAAATGTTTATTAATGAATTCACGCAGCGATTGAAGGACTGCTATGTTCAAAACTGGAGAACTGAAATAGAGAATACTAGTAATAATAGACTTTATAAGAGATTAAAAAACAACTTTGGCTATGAATATTATCTATCCTCAGTAGTTAGTCAAGGGTTTAGAAAGTCAATATCAAAAATTAGACTAGGCTCACACAATTTTATGATAGAAAGAGGAAGGTGGGGAATACCAAAACTTGACCTTAATAATAGACTGTGTAATGTTAGTAACGTGATAGAAGATGAGTACCACTGTATTGTAGAATGCACAAGATTTGAGCACATAAGACTGAAATATTTTCCTAAATGGTTCTTAACAAAACCCAGTATGGCTAGATTCCTAAATCTTTTAAATTCAAATAATGATAAAGAACTAAAAAACATAGCAATAGGTTTCTATCACATTTTAAGAGAATATGAACAGTTTAAGTGACACAAGTGTTCGTTCCTTTTCTGGCAGAGAGGTGGGGAGGGTGTTAATTTATTGTCACATATAAGTGTCTGTTCAAATGCGATGTTGTGGAAGTTATAAC
>JAWQUT010000870.1:25859-37121 GCA_033807755.1 Ellobium chinense
TTTCTTTAATTATCATATTTAAAAAAGAAAAAAAGAGGTTTCTTCGATCAGACCTTTCTTAACACTTATTGATTTGCACTGATCGAAATCAGATCTCTGCCACTTGAAGCTTCTCACATCCATCAGAGCTCAATTTGTGAATCGTGGCTCTTTTCTGCGTAAGCGCTTTGTGCTTGTGTTTTTATTCGGTTACCTCCAGGTCTTCCATCCCAAGTTCCCAAGACCCATCTCCAGGCTCCGCTAACATCCATTTCAAGTTACCTGCGTGGAACGGAATATTTCATTCTTGAGCCAAAAAGAAATAGGCTAATGGTATTATGGATCTTAAGTGTCGGTATGCGAGATCCAATGTGGCCTTTTTTGTTTTTTTTTCCACCCAGAAACCTTTGCCACTTTTATGAAATGTTTGCCATGTCCGTGTCCTGCTGTCATTTATGAAGTGTCTCACGAGCCGGGGAAATCTTGAAAGCTTCCAAGAATTTTTACCATCTTGGCAGTTCCAGCCAGAATGCCGCGTCATTTGCGGAAATTTCCGAAAAGCTTTGACTTTATACCGTTTACAGCAGTTAGTTTTGATTGTTAGTAACATGGGTTGATTTTTATTTTCTTTAAGTAACAACAGAATCTGGGTGCTGTAGAGTCGAAGCTTTTCAGAAACTAGAATCAGTGACGTGGCACGCTGCTGGAATTTCCCACCATCGTGTTAGTTTGATGATGACTGTCTCTTTGCGCTCACTCTCATGTTTGCATACCCGGGCTCATGGGAGGAGATTGTCTGTGTTGACGTAGATGGCTGCATTCCATAGAATGGGCCGTTGTCACTTTCAGTTATTACGCACGCACGGTCATCCGGGTATCGCAAGCCACAGGGTCAGCAATTATTACTTCCGCTTTCCATGTCTCGTATGTCAGAGGAATATGATTGGCTGATCTGGTCTGTTACATTGACGTTTACTGGCTGATGTATCTTTCACTTTCGGAAGCGAAATTGATGATTTAATCACACTTCTAGTTTTCTCAAACCGGAAATGAGCTTCCTTAAAGTTGACTAGTTGAGAACGGTTTGTTTGGTTAGATTTTAGGCTGGTGCTGATCTCTAACATCGTCATCAAATCTGGCATCTGAAAAGGTCAGCAAAACTGATCCCCCTGGTTTTGTCTTTCAGACATTGTCTGCAGCCAACCTTATTATGTTCTTCCTCTCTTTACACGCCCCACACATTCCTACCGTCCTCTCTGTCCTTTTCTGTAAAAGCACCCCCCCCCNCCCCCCCCCCCCCCCCCCAAAAAAAAAAAAAAAAAACAACAACAACAAACAACAGGGTTCTGCACAGGTCGACAAGTCAAGAGCCCTAAGTATGTTTTTCAGATCAGATCACCTTTTTTCATACGTCTTTGCTACAGTTTCTGTCCGCACCCAGTCCTGCCTTTTTCTTGTTTTCCTCTCCGCCCATCTGTGATCGGGACTATCCTGCCATTTTCATCTGCTCGCTACCGATGCCCTCAGACCAGGATTCTGAGTAGGTCAACATGACTGACCATCAAGTCTGTCCCCTCAGACCACCTTCTTGATACGTCTGTGATATCTGAGGTCTATTTCTGTTCACGGCAACTCAAGCCTTCCCTGTCCATCTGTGTTTAACGGTGCCATTCTTGGCTCGCGCTATGGCATTCTCAGTGGGTCACCAAGACGCAGCCTCCAGCCATCCAGAATAATTAACGCTGTCCCTTTCTCTTGTCGTGGACTGTTCTCTAGTTATTATTAATGCACAGTCATCCGGGCATCCACTAGAACTCCAGCAGTCATCACTTCCGCTTTACGCTTTTACCGTTGTTAGAGGAACATGATTGGTTGATATGGTCTGATACATTTGGCTTTTATTGGCTGATGCATCTTTTTTCTTGGTAGCGAGATTCGATGACGCAATCACACTATTATTTTGCTTACGCCGGCAGTGAGCCTTTATTAGAACTGACTGTTTAAAAATGGTATATTGAGACGTCAAGNGCAGCCTCCAGCCATCCAGAATAATTAACGCTGTCCCTTTCTCTTGTCGTGGACTATTCTCTAGTTATTATTAATGCACGGTCATCCGGGCATCCACTAGAACTCCATCAGTCATCACATCCGCTTTACGCTTTTACCGTTGTTAGAGGAACATGATTGGTTGATATGGACTGATACATTTGGCTTTTATTGGCTGATGCATCTTTTCTCTTGGGAGCGAAGTTCGATGACGCAATCACACTATTATTTTGCTTACGCCGGCAGTGAGCCTTATTACAGTAGGACTGACTGCTTAAAAAAAGTATATTGAGACGTCAAGACCTTCCCCCTGCCCCTCCCTCCCGAATCCCTCGTTCAACATTTTCCCATTTTGCTCGAACGGTGTCACCTCCCTCACGAGTCCTTCACCCCTCCTCCCCTCCCTCAACCCACCATCCATCCTACCCCTTATGTTGTGTCAGATCCGCAAGAGTATCTATTTTTGATCGATCCATCCTGGTATGTCTTATTTTTTTATCTCCACCCAACTTCTCGCACACGTAAACCCCATCTGCTTCCCCTTTTGCCGTCCTACCCCTCTCCACTCCCATCTTTGTTTTTAACCCAACGCTGTCCCTGTCTTCGCATTGCATGACGACCCGGCCTTCACATTCAATCTCACCCCCTCCCCTCGCTTGTCCTCTTCCCTGTCCTTACTCTCACCTTTCACCCTTATCCTTCCTTCTTCCCCAATCTCTTCATCCGGATATCGCACCCCCCCCCCNCCCCAGATCGTCACATTATGGTCCAGAGAATAATTATTCCACGCTGCCCCGGAGATTTGGTCTGACAGTGGCAATACCCTTCAAGACGGACTGCAGCCCGTAGACGGCCAGCTCGATGAGGAGGGTATTGTGTCAGCCTTAGCCCCTTGCAGTTGCTGAAATTGCGGCAGGCAGATCATTTCGGATAAAACTCGTGCGGATCAGTGGTCACTCGATTCCAGCATTCTACATAGCTGCTCAGGACTGAAACTCATTTTGTTGTGGGTTGTGATACACAAGTTTTGTTTCTTACAGAATGAGGCAGTTTAAAAACAAAAAAAAAAATCCCTTTTGACTTACAACGTATTACGTCATAAATTGTACGGATAAATTAATCAGTGCGAATCACTGGTCACTCAAATTCCGTTTTGTCAAATGCCCAGAACCTCTTAGAACAGAACTTAAGCTCATAGTTCTCTTTACAAAGATTTGCACTATAATCTGCAGTTTCGTTTCTTTCAGAGTGAGCGTATTTTGAAAAATTCCTTGTGACTTAAGAAGCACAGTATAACGCCTTAACATATAATAAAACCTGTGCAGATCACTGGATCTCCAAGTTTGGTATTGCTCCTAAGTATTTCAGAGCTGTAGTTTATTGTTTTTGTTTACAAGGTTTTGTGCTATGCATTGGCTGCGCTTTAGAGTTTCGTTTCTTCCAGAATGAGTGCATATATTTAAACTTCCTTGTTACTTAAATATTATGTCAAAACGTGCTGGATAAAACCTGTGAAGATCACATGTTATTGGAGTTGGACATTATGCTTGGTCCCTCATGAATGTAGCACAGTGATTTGTTTGTTTACAAAGGTTTGTGCAGCACATGAAAGAGATTTTTTGTTTGAAGAAATTCTTTGTGACTTACAGAGTGTAATGTGACTGGTTGCTGGATAAAACGCGTGTAGATTACTGGTCATTCGAGTTGTGCTTTCTGCTTGGTCTCAGAATTGTAGTTCACGGATTCGTTTAAAGAGACTGGTGCTATACTTCCAGAATGTGAGCGGTTTTTTTTTTTTGTTATGATTTTTCGTGACACATGAGTAACAGTGGCATCTCGACATTCCCACAAACTTAATGTATTCCGATCCATGTTTTGGACTCTGAGATGTTCCGGTTTGTCAGGGCATTTTACCGGGTACAGAATATTTTGAAACTTGGCAAAATGACATGATCCACAGCACAGAATTCCGTAACCATGTGGTAAGGCATAATACAAGTGATATTCTATTGCATTGTTACAGTTATATGAATAGTAGGACATCAGGGGTTTCTCATGAGAACCGTGAACGGCCAGTCATTGGAAGAAAGAAAGACACCTAATACAGGAAAACATTCTGTTCCTGCTAGGCACAATTCCTTTTCGCCCCCCCCCCCCCCCCCCCCCCNCCCTCCTCCCCCGCGATCTTGTTCGTTGTATGTGCTACCACTGGACTACAGAGACACTAACTTATGGGCTTTTGTTTGTATGTGACTTATTTCAGTTATCACGTTTGAAAAAAATACTTAGACATGAAACGTTGACGATTTGTAAGTGTGTGGGCGCATGGGAAAACCCTTCACATCTTTCCCGATATGAAAATTGAATTATTAATAGCATATTAATCCCCATTCATTTCTGAACATTTTGCACTTTATTTGAGCTCAATATCTTTATTAGTTCCAAAGTCATGGACAAATGTGTAAACTTACCGTTGTCTTAACAGATTTTGAGGAAATTCATATTAAAGTCTTTTTAACCGCGCCTTTGAGCGAAGGGTGCTTCATTAAAACACTAAATAAAGAACATTTAAAGCTCATTTTAATTAATGAAATTTACATGAAATGAAAGATAAATGAATGAAGTATCTGATTCCGCAGAAATCTCAATTTGGCCCAGGAAATCGAAATTCGACTTCTCAAGGCCCCAACTCAGTATTAACCATTGCGAAATCCAACGGGTTTTCCCATGCGGTCACAGTTTTGTTTTAAACATTACATCATTATATATTTGAAAACAAGTTTTGTGTTGAATCTGGGCGGAACCATATAGAATTTCAATGATATGCTTATATTTTAATCACTTGACTGTTGCTCCCAAACTTTCACATGTAAACATACTGTTCATCCTTGTCGAGACACTTTCAAAGATGCCATTCTTCAGAAAAATCCTCTGAAAACAGATTTTTCTTCACTCAGAGAAGACTGACTGACGTCAATCCAAGAAACTGCATGGAAAGAAAAATCACATTTTTTTTTTTTGGCATTCTCGTTTGTCACTTTATTTTTCTGTCGTAAATGCCTGCTTTGGGTAATCTCGTTCTGTATTGCCTCTTATATATTCTTATGCGCTTAAAGTTTTTGATATAACTATCGTTACTTTATGGAAATTATTTTTAAAATAAGTAAAACTGCAAAGCTAAATGATGTAAACTGGAGAAAGCTCAGAGAGGACAATAAGAAATCAGTGGCATCCTTGACTTTTAGATTGTTCACATGTATTATATATATACTTAATATAGTATCGGGTTTTTTCGAACTTCATTCGAGAGCTCGCGGATTTACGATGGGATCTCTTACAGTCGTAAGAATTATATGAATGCATTGGTGCTGAATGCTCCCATAGTAGCGTTCAACATGCAAAGTTAATGTAATGCTTACGATGATAAGAGATCCCATCGTTAATGCATACGTTTTCAAATGAAAAGTCAATGGCATCCGTGACTTTTAGATTGTTCACATAATATACACTGTAATATACAATATCGTTTTTCTCCGAAACTCAGTTATGCGAAATACGATGTTATACATCAATACGAATGATAATAACACACGATCTGTCAATTGACGATGGGATCTTATTGTATAAGAGTCACATTAACTCTCCGTGTTGGTCTAATGTCAATGTAAATTTAACGGTGGTAAGAGTTCCCATCGATAATGCGCTCGTTCTCAGCTATGTAAACTGGCGTCTCACCTTGACCTTTAAAACATCGGCATTCCAATCGTTGGTGAGCTCACGAACCTGCCAGTGTGGTGCCGTTCGGTGAAGAAAAAAACACGTAACTCTATTGAAGAACAGCACAAACAATGGAGGTTTTTGACAGCAGGTTAACGCACAAAATCAACAAGTGCGTGTCTGAAGATGATCATGGGATGAACCTAGAATCACGCAGCTCAAACTTGTCATTTACCGCTCATCGACGCAAAGTACGCAGGGTACACTTTCTTCGATAATTTCAGTGTTCTCTGTTCTTTGTGTGGGATCTTACTGTTTGGAAACGCCTGGTAATTTGGTCTTAGTCTACGGTATCCCTGCTAGATTTCATGGTCCGGTAAAGATGTATTGCTTACATCCTGGTAATCTCCCAAAGTTTGTGTGTAGGGATAGGGTTTGGGGCAGATGCATGGTCATGGGGTTGAGGGTTGAGTTAGGGATGAGCATAGCGATAGAGTCAGGTTTAGGGAAGAAACAGTTTCTCTAGTAGAACTTAGGGCGAGTATCTAAATACTGCCAGCTGGAGAATGTTGAAGATTATATGTGACTTGCTTGGGACACGGATTTTAATTGTTTTGAGAGTTGTTTTTTTTTTTTCCAAAATTCAGTAACGGGTGTGAAATGTTATGCCACTACTAATATATTAAATATTTTCAATATGTGTCCAGTTGACTGGGCTAGGAAGCAGCATTTAGACAGATATCAAAATCAGTGCCCCCATCAACCTTCAGATGATTATTTTCACACCTCTTCTCTTCTCTCTCTCCCCCCCCCCCCCCCCCCCCCCCCCCCCNCCCCCAGTGTGGCATATTAAGCTTTTCGCCAATGCAATATGAACAAACGGTGAAAAAATGACGTATTTCTTCGTTTCTGCGATATTGGATCTCTCATTAGTGAATAGATGAGATGGAATCCGTGAAAGGTTAACGGTGTCGAATACCAGATGGCATGATGTTTAACGATGAGCCACAAGTTCGTGAGAGATTGACGATTCTGAGTACACCTCCACACACAGAATGTCACTGTCATGTGTTCATAATATCACATGTCTGCCCGCTGCAGGATGACGATAAGTATAAGGCAATACAGCTCCACACAATTACCTGACCGTAGTTTGAAAAAAAGGTGTAAGAGGTACGTTTATTTGGTTCCAGCAGTTTGACAAAATGGGAAGCCACGCCCTTTCTTTGTTTTCTTTGGTCAATCCTTAACAAAGGGTACGCGTTTGGTTGGTGCGCGCCAGTCACAGCGAGGAAGGGTGCAGACCCGTCAGAGGTTTATTAGAAATGTGTCGCATTTTGTATAAAAATCCGGAAGAAAATCATGGCGACAACTATCTACTGTTTCAAATTTGTTTGTGGAGATCTTACCAACGACGTTATATCGCAGGAGAATGTGGCAAGAATCAACGGTGGTATGTATGCTAATGAAGAAGGCAAAGATATAAGTATAGCAATATCTCTTGCAAGTCAGTGCATTGTTGCCTGTCTCTTCCGCATCCGTCGACGTGATCTTGGCTTGTCTGGAGACTGATTATTCCTTTGCTAAGGAGGGATGTGGCAGGATTGAACCAGGTAAACTTAACCAACGTTTAAGCGGCAGATGGGATGATAATTACAGAGACCCTGTTTTGTGACATGTTTACTGTAGTATCAGATAGCATGATATTGACATTCCACTTCATGAAATTGGCTACGGTTCTGAGTGCCAGATGGCGTTATACCTAATGACACCGTCACACGCAAAATGTCATTTTCGTGTGTTCATAGATCACAGGCCTGCCCGCTGTAGCATGACCATAAGTATATGGTAATATAGTTTTATATGATGGCAAGCTGTGCAAGATGATTTGGAGAAAGGTTTCAATAGGTTTCATGTTTAAGTGTCAGATGACATGATAGTTAATGAAATCCCATTTCATGGAAAGTTTACAGTAGTATCATATTATAGCGTGATGACTTCCCAATTCGTGATCGGTTTACGGTTCTGAGTGCCAGATAGCTTAATATTTAAAGATATCCCACAGTTAGAATGTCATGCTTATGTTTTGTTGTTGTTGTTGTTATTGTTGTTATTGGTAATCACGTGCCTGCATTGTGTGTGATATCCCACAGTTAGAATGTCATGCTTATGTTTTGTTGTTGTTGTTGTTATTGTTGTTATTGGTAATCACGTGCCTGCACAATGCACCTCAACGACAGATATACGATACTACCGCTGCACACGTTGGCTAGCCATGCCAGATGATCTCCAGAAAGATTAAAAGGCCTAACGTTTAAAAGGAGATGAGTGGCATGATATGACACCTCACTAATTTGAATTCAGTCTTTTCACATCGTTGAGCTGTTTTTTTTTTTGTTTTTTTTACGATTTTCGTGAGTAAAGAATTTCATAGTGCATAGAAACTTTACAGATCGCTTGTATAGTGTCCCTTGGAACGTTACGGGAAAGAAACTTCATATAAAGACGTCTTGTATTTGAAAAAGAAAAACACATCCATCAGAGTCGAGGCAGTGTCCACGGCCATTTGTAGGTGGGACTTCCATTCCTGTAACGATCGGATGGCGCAACTTTAATGTTAAAGTGGCAGATGACATGACGTTTAATGACATCTCATTTCGTGAAATGTTTACGGTAGCAGGTAATATGACCATAACACCACGGTTCGTGAAGGGTTTACAGTGCTGATTACCAGATATCATTGATATTTGAGGACATTCCACCGGGAGAATGTCAATTTCGTGTGTGTTTTCAATGACGTGTCCTGCGGCACCGTGCCTAGCTTAACGATAGGTATACGGTAACATGGCAATCCCGTACGATTGCCGGTCTTGCCATCGACTTTCGTATATAATAACAGTGGCTGAGAATTTGAGTGACGGTGACAGTGTCAGCGTGACTGGTAAGATCCTTGCAAGAATATGGAAAAGGATCTTAAAATCGAATGCATGCCTGTCTGCCCCCCCCCCCCCCCCNTTTTACTTTCCTCGTCATGATAGGAATACACAATATGAAGAGCATGTTCTTATTCGTGGGTTTCGAGAATCTGTAATCTGGCTGTTGATGAATTTCATAAAGGACCCTCCCTCCTCTTCCCCCTACCCTCCCTCCAACACTTTTGCAAGCACGCACGCACGCACGCACGCACACACACACACACACATACGCACGCACGCACACACACACCCACACACACAAACACACACTCGCACAAGTGTATATTACCCTACTTTCTTCCGAGGAAAGCAATGACGCGGCGTTTCGAGCCAAAAAAAAAAAAAGAGCGTTTGAGCGTTATTACAAGTAGTTGTTATCCAGTTATCAGAATTTATCGAAATCTGGTTGCACAATGGTAGATGAAATTTATGTAGGTGTAGATAATAATTATTAAAGAAGTTTGTTACCAGGCCAGGGTCGACTGTATCCTTTTTGTATCCTATATCTTATAGTTCTGACAATGGCGCTGTTAGTCCCAATCCTAAATATTACAGCGCTGTAGTGATGATTTTGTTGTTTTTTTTTTCTCTTCTCCGAACCATCCAATCACTAATGACGTCATCGCCATGGTGCAACAACCCTGTAAGTTACAAAGAGTATAGAATAGCATACAGGTTTATTGCACCGTGGCGAAGTCCTTGTTTCACATTCCGTTAATATCCGCTGCCAAGACCTTTCCACTCTACTGATTGCTTGAACCCCTTTTCCATCATCTATGTCCCCGCTTCCGTCTTCTCTGTATCTTCACATCATCTCGTGATTTCAGAGCTTCCATTTGTAATTTCCGGACGCCCATTTTAGGCAAAAATAGGTCAGAGGGTTTAAAAAAAAATTCTTTTCAATGTGTGTGTTTATGTTGCATAACAGGCCTAGTTACGAAACGACATTTTTATTTTCTCTAGAGAGAATGGGCTTTTCAAGAATACATTGTTCACAGTTGGAAGTACATCATCATCATCATTATCATCATCAGTATTATTTTTAAAGATACACACATTTAAAAAAAACAACAACAAAACGCTTAAGACTGTGGCATGAAAAATTTAATAAAAGTTCCAAATTTTTGGAGCAGTGTCCTTCTTCAGGGAACATAAAATAATGAGTAAGGAAGTATCACACGAACACCCATCATCATCATTATTATTATTATTATTATCATCATCATCATCATCATCATTTGTAAAATAGGCCAAAAATACCTCGAGTTGATAATATCAACTGTTAACGAAAAAAAGTATAATAACAGCCTGAACGTTCCGGCAAAAGCTTCCCTCATTAAAAGCTAAATGAAAGAGTTCAAATAAAATCACTTTGATTTTTTTTACAACGACACAAGACTATGTCACCATCACCTGTGCTGCTGTAAACCAGGAAGAGAAAAACAAAAAGTTGATTGTGCACAAATGAATTACTGCTATACACTACACTCAGTTGTTATGCTCGCACGGAAGTTTTAAGAATCGTAGTGGCAAGCTACAACTCTTAACAACTTCCGCTCTCTACTTTAATAATGTCAGAGTAATAATATGATTTGTGATATGGTCTGTTACATGGACTTACATTGGCTAGTGCATCTTTTACTTTCAGATGCGAGATACGATGACGCAGTCACACCACTGTTCACATTTTGCCTAAACCGGATGTGAGCTTTGCTGGAGTTTATTGATTAAAGACGGCCTGTCGCATGGTCAAATAAAAAAATACTTAAAGCAGTATTTAAACTAGCAGTCTGTTGTGAACACTGATGAAAAAGTATGGATGTAGGGGACTTTTTTTTATAGCCATTCCCTTCCTGTGTTTTCTCCATAACGCTTGATTGCGCGATCTGCCCTTTAATATCTCAAAATCCTCTTTCAAAATACGTTGAACGCTCGCCGATTTTACCTTTTTTCCTGCAGTTCAACGTTTGCATTACTTAAGAAAAATCTAAAAATTCCTCTAAAAATGTACAGATTTCCCCCCTCTTAATGTAAAATATAGGGGGAATATCTCTGCCAACCATATGGCCTGGAGGAAAACATTGCACCACTTACAACAGGACCATAATTGAACACATCATTGAGTTCTTGCACAGTGACTGGCATGAGAGACCATGAGAAAGTGGTGAGAAAGGAAAGTGACTGAGGAATACATAAACCATCAATTCTTTCTTTCTTTCTTTTTTTCTTTCTTTCTTTTTTTCTTTCTTTCTTTCTTTCTTTCTTTCTTTCTTTCTTTCTTTCTTTCTTTCTTTCTTTCTTTCTCTCTTTTTTTTTCTTTCTTTCTTTCTTTCTTTCTGCTTTATTCTTTCATTTCCTACTTTTTTTTTCTCTCTCTCTTTCTTCACATCTAGCTTTCCCTTCGTCTTCACCTTCTTTGATTTGTGTTATTGGCCCAGGGCCTAATAACGACTTTGAAATTTGAATCTTTGAATCTTGCAATAACTTGACCCCAACCCCACCCCCCACCTCCCCACACACACCCACACATAACCCACACACATAC
>JAWQUT010000870.1:37887-48670 GCA_033807755.1 Ellobium chinense
AATTTCTCCTTCAGTTTTCGGAGAGCAAACCGCCGCCTCAGGAAAAGGGTATTTGATTTAGCCACTCTCTGTAACTAATGCCTGGTTACTCGCTTCTGTGTGGCCCGGGCGACGGACAAAAGGATGCCATTTCTCTGGTAAACAGACTCTTTCCTAGCTTGGACCTACTCATGTGTACAGTGTCTTGTTTAGAGAGCGAGGATAGGTTGATCGCTAGCGCTTTTTGTTAAGTCCTTCCCCCTCTTGCCCGTCCATTTGTATGTTATGATTTCTTTCTCTCTTTGTCTCTGTCCTTGTTTTATTCTCTCTCTCTCTCTCTCTCTCGTCCATTTGTATAGAATTATTTCTCTCTCTCTGTCTCTGTCCTTGTTTTCTTCTCTTTCTCTCTCCCCCCCCCTCTCTCTCTCTCTCTCTCTCTCTGTATGTCTCTCTCTTCTGAGAACCGCAAGGAGAAATGCTATGGCAGCATCGTCGGTCACTTTTTCTCTCTGCTCTCCCGGCCTCATCTTTCTTTATTTCTCTTCTTTCTTTATCTCTCTCTCTCTCTCTCTCTCTCTCTCTCTCTTTCCCTCCCTTCCCTAACTTTTTAGTTACTTACTACATATTTCTCATTTCGTGCAATAGTAATGACGATTAGTGGTGGGCATGTTCGAAGACTAAAATCGTGATCGCGGAGACGCCTCTGCTTTCTGTTGCACGTTCTTTGTGCCTTTTTCATTCTCTTCCTCTTCCTTCTTAAACCGTCATCTTCACTTACGTCATCGACCATAGCATTGTTAGTCCATCGGTACTTATATCTCTATCTCTGTTTCCTGTTTTATTCCCTTCTTCCTCTTCCTCTTTATCCAGAATGGCGGGCACTTTTGTCAACCTACTTATTATATTTTACAGCGAAACCCAAAGTGGCAATTACTATTGTTTACGTGGACACCTGTTCAGAAAGGACAGTATCGAATACACTGTGTATGTCGTCTGTGGCTTGTCTATGAAATCCTGTTCCAACCCTGTCTTTCTCTATTCTTTCTGACACGTTCTTCGTGCCCCTCTCTCTCTCTCTCTCTCCCCTCTCCCTCTCACTCTCTCTGTCTCTCTTCCTACTATTAGTACCCTCTTAGATACGTCATAGCTTTTGGCATTGTTAGTAATACAGTGCTTGTGTCCCTGTCTCCTGTCTGTTTACGTCGGCCATTTTATCGCCTTCTTCCTCCTTTTCCTCTTCCTCTTTTTTCCTCAGATAGAATAGACCTTTTTAATGAGCTAGGGTGCTCACGTGATTCCCAAGCTGTTTTCGAATCGGGACAGGGTGCTAACTTCCGGTTTCTCATGTTCCAGCATAATGGACGATGGACGTCTTCGTCTGGTGCTGAGACAGACATCTTCGGACGTGAATGATTTGTGAAATCGAGCAACACAAGTTCGGGGCACGGGAACTTTACCAGAGTTTCCTCCTAGCGCCATGCCTCAAGCTGTGAGGCACTCTATAAACTAGTTCTATTTTAGCTTCACTTGTTAAAAGCTACCTGGCAAAACTATTCATTAATTTGCATCATGCGGTTGCACTTCCCATGTTGCCAGAGTGCCCTTTTTCATCTCAATTCACTGGAACAGTTATCTGGGGGGTTTCTACGCATGTTGGCAATTCACTGACGTTTGAAGTCCTCGTCTTAATCAGCACTGTAACGTGAGGTCTTAGCATCCATCAGAATTAGCCTGCATCGTGGAACCCAATAGTTTCTACCCATGTTTACCGGTCCCCGGAAGTGAATGTACCACCCGGTCTGCTCATGAATGTTACATGAGAGAGGTCAGTTGCAGGCACTTTCCTCAATCTACGTTATATTACACAGCGAAACCTGGCTTGGCGATCACCTCTTTACGCGGACATCTGGCTAAACCGGACAGAAAGCAGAGGTGTCTCCTCGACACAAAGAGAAGCTCGTGCCCGAGTAAAGCGTAATGTCGTCAGTGTTTTGTGTGTGGAAAGCAGAATTTCTCTAATGGTCTAATGTAGGCCCTTGTCTAGCCAATTTGCCAATTTTGACAAGATCGATTCTACAGCAGTATTCGTAATCAAGTCACCCAGAGCACAGAGATGCGGTTGACGAGTCTTCCGAATGCTCATAAATATGGAGTTTCACTTCACAGCACGGAGAAAATTTCTTTTTCGTTTGACTGACTCATATGCAAGGACATTAATAAGCTGTTACGTGCCACGATATTATTACTAGATACTGACTTAACGGGATTATAACGCGGGTATCGTTTCATATTGGTAGGGATAAGATTCTGTGGCATTGTCAATAGGTATCGCGGAATCGTGCTAATCTTAGGTGTCATATTCGAGTATCAGAATGAGTAGTATTGACCTCTTCCATTATCACTCAGAACGGTATAGTATTCTTGTCCTATCATCACGTCATGATGATTATGTCATTTCACTAAATGTATATTCTGATTGACTGAGACGTTAATCTGTCTGTCTGTCTGTCTGTCTGTCTGTCTGTCTGTCTGTCTGTCTGTCTGTCTGTCTACGTACCTGCCTATCTCTCTATCTCTCTATCTCTCTTTCTCTCTATCTATCTATCAGTTCATATTTATATGAACATCCGGGGGCTCTCTCTTAATATCGGTAAGTAAAATCATCGCGCGGTACTAATTTCACAAAGCAAAGTTTCACTTTTGCTTTCTCGGACAGGTCAGATGACTGAGTGCCTCTGGTGTCTGCTTCCAGCTTCCTCATTGAGTGTTAATTTGAGTTCCGCGACCGGTGACGCCGACCCGGCTGTGACCTAATTTACTTTACGCCATTTTTGGTGACTCTGCAGGCAGCTTCCTTAATTAGTGTTACGTCGACTGATGTCAACGGTTACGTCGATATAATGTGAACTAATTTGCGTCGTGTCATTTTGATCTCGACAACGTGTCAACTCGCCTTCGGAAGAGACATGCGCTTTCATCTCACATGTCACGCACCACACCATTTTAGGTTTTTTATTTTTTGTATCTGAAATAGATTCTTTCTAGTCGTATTAGATTACATGCAAAGCCACCCAAAGTGTCAGGCGTTTCGATTCACGAACTCATTACCAATCCAGGTTTCTTTAAGACATCTTTTCCAATCCACATTTTGTGTTGAGTGGCTCGACTTTCGATTGTTTTGGAGCGTCTTCAGCCGGTTTTTGTTTTGTTTTGTTTTGTTTTTGATCATTAAGTGACAGAATTTTAGATCTTCTGCAATTCTAATCACCTCTGCTTAGCTCTGCCTCTCTCCTCCTCTCCCCCCCCCTCCTTCCACCTCTCTCTTTCTAGCTCATTCTGTCTTTTCTTCCTTTCGCAGTCGTTAGCACATGGTTGAGACATGGGAAAATTACAACCCCAGTTTTTCTTACGCACGACTCATGTAATCATGCAGCAGTATTGATCTTGTCCGGAGGCAGGGTAGGGAGGGGCAAAGAAGAAGAGAAATGGGTGATTGGGCGGGTGGGTGCAGGATCATTCGGTACAATGATAACTGCCTGTATTTATATACTTTCTAACCGTGTTGTACAAAGTGCAAAGCTGCGGCGAGATTCAAACAAGATAGACTAGTATCTCTACGGTTTGGTGTAGTGGGACTGTTCTGCGTTTTTCTTTGAAGGCTGCAGCTGTAGTCTACAGGCACGTCATCAAGTGAAATGCGGACCAAGCATGGTAAATGATTCTTTCCTTTTAATATTATATGGGGAGATCAGAACGATCATATTCGAGAGCTTGCGCATTAACGATGGGTTCTCTTATTGACGTAAGATTTTCATGAATGCATTGGTGCTGAATGCATCCTCAGTAGCGTTCAACATACAGAGTTAATGTAATTCTTTCGATGCCAGGTGGTCCCATCGTTAATGCGGAAGTTCTCAAATGTACAGTCAAGTCCGCGTAACTGCACTCATGGGAAGTGAGGGCAAAGGTACGATGAAATAAAGTCAGGATTATACGCTGATTTTTATGTAGACAATTTTTAATACAGTAATATTTTGTTTGAAATATGTTGCAGTTTAAGTGGAAGTTTGATCAAGAAGAATGCGATAAAGTGGAATATAATTTACGCGAGTGAACTGTATTTATTGTTATTTATTTATTGTATAATCGACTATTACTATTATTGTTGTCATTATTAAATTTTAAATTAATTTCGGGATAATAGGTTGAAATTTTTTTATTAAAAAAAGCCATTAAATCGGCGTGAGTTATTATTCAGGATATTTAGGCAGTGAAAGATATCAGAGTGCTAGTAATTAGCGCCTGAAGGCAGGGGTACTGTATGTTCCTGAGAATGCCTTTAAATGATCTGACCTCCTGGAGTAAAATGTGAAGTCGTGCGAGTATACACTGACTTAGATGAGATACTTATGAACCTGGATATTGTTTTCATTATTACTACCACTACCACTCCTACCACTACTACTCCTACTCCTATTCCTCCTCCTCCTCTTACCACTACTACTCCTACTCTTATTCCTCTTCAGCCTCCTCCTCCTACCACTACTACTCCTACTCCTACTCCTATTCCTCCTCATCCTACCACTACTACTCCTATTCTTATTCCTCTTCAGCCTCCTCCTCCTACCACTACTACTCCTACTCCTATTCCTCCTCATCCTACCACTACTACTCCTACTCCTATTCCTCCTCATCCTCCTCCTCCTACCACTACTACTACTACTCCTATTCCTCCTCCTTCTACTACTTCTACTGTTTAGTAATTTTTATATACATAGAAGTTTAATATGTTCAGGCCAGAAGGGGTGGCCGTTATCACAATCCATTTATTAGCAGTGCGCGATCTGCTCCATTTAATATCCAACTGCTTGATCTCATCTTTGCTTAAATCATAACGTCTTTCAAATAACACAAACTGGATATTTTTTTTTACATAACTTTTCCATCATAAATAAATTCCCACGGATTCCCACTTCATATTTTTTTGGGGGCATATTTTAAAACAACTACTCCTGTGAAAATGCACGAAATGCGCATTTGGTGTCTTGTAAACTATATGAAAATCGAAATTCCAGAATATGTTGGAGTGGACAAGGTTTGTAAGGACATACAGCGCTTGCCTCCTTCATCCCTTCATCTCCATTTTGTATTTGTTAAAAAAGTAAAACGACTATGCCGAAGTATTGAAGTGGGATTTATGAAAAATTATTTTTATGGCATGCAGTGTAAAAGGCACTGGATACTTGCAGCTGCTTTTATTCGCACTTTTATTCACCCTCCGGAGGAGTTGCGATTAGGCGAGGTTTATGTCCTGACGTCATTACAAGCATTTGTTACTTGTCCCACCCTCATCACCGTTATTAGCTAATAACATGCTGTTGTGATTTGAATCATTCAGACTATGGTAGTTAAAAATATCCCCCAGTGATGAATGGATTCATTTCCCGGCCAGAGAGTTGACATGCTGGAGGGCCGGTTCTAGTGGCGGTCAGTCTTTGGTGTTAGTATCGATACCTTCAATATGCAGAATCATCCTCTCGGTATCAAAATTAAAGATCTGGACCGATATATGCAGCGGCGGCTTGTTGATTGATCTAGATATATAATGATGGGCATGCCTGATTTCATTGACAATACTTTGGATGCTCATTTGCTCACAGCCTGAGCAATAAAGTTCCTTGTATCACGTAGCCAAAGATACAAAAGTATCGAAGGGTATCGAAATGAAATGCCGACCCTCTTCTAGGTATCGGAATCACAGTGAAACGATACTTACAACACTGGAACATAACAGTTTGTGCTGAATACCATGATATCTAAAAATTCAGCTGTTTACCCACCGCTAATTGGTTCCTAACGAGCATATTTTTTCTGCGCAACACCAAGAAATAAAAGCAGGTCGAAACGTCCTAGTGTCCCCGGGGTATATTGAAATGGAGTTATTTAATCTCTCATGAGAGTGTATGAAACGTCATGAGAGTGGATGAAGCGCCCTCTGGCAGTGTATGCTGAGGAGTAACAGTGTAATAAATCCATGGACCTTCCTAATCCTCGTACCATCCCTCTGGCATCTATTAAAAATGAACTGTATTTTTAAGTTGGTTCGCCTACCGTTTTACGGAAAAAAAAAAATGCCCACATAGGCATAATGAGGTCAGAATCTTCATCTTTTGGCCCTTTTGTATAGAACATAATGTTTTATGTCTTTCCACCTAGATAATTCTCTCCGGAGTTTGAATATTTCTGGCTTTGAATATTCCAGGATTTGAGTATTAGGTTATTTGCATAATTTGCTAGAGGACGTCGGTATGCACCCTCAGTTCTCTCGTTGTTCTCTCTCTTTTATAGTCACCAAACCAACTCGCAGAATGCGGCAATGAAATTGCTAAAGAAAGTGGAATGGTAACGGTTTTTAAAAATATTTTTTGTCTCCTTATTATTATTTTTATTATTATTATTATTATTTAGGGACATACGGTATTTTTCCTTAAGGTATGTGACATGTTTTTTGCTTATCAGGACAAGATCGTTAACTATTTAATAATTAGTAAAAAAAATAATGATAATAATAATAATATTAATAATTATATTATAATATTAAAAGAGATGTGTGTGTATGTTGAATTTCTCTCTTTTTTCCTCGGGGGAGGAGGGTGGGAGAGGGGGGAAGGGGAAGGGACTATGGAGGTGAAGCCGATTGTCTTGTAGTGCTTTTGAGCGTGCTGCTTGCACTTATTCAGAAGTTTCCAAACAACTACACCTTTCCTCAGAATCGTTGTCGTCGTCTTGATTGTATTTACTGTTCTATTGAGCGGTTACTTTGTTCGGAGACACATGGGCTTTCTCAGCATGGAGATGTCTCTGTAACCGTCACGAGTAAATCCCGTCCCCCGCCCCCGTCCAGTGTTGAAAACACCTGGGCTCCCACTGCAGTTGTTAAAAGTCAAAGGGCCGAAACCCTTGTTAGACAGGGTGGGGGNGGGGGGGGGTATCTATTCTTCCCCTGAAGATTTTCTGTTGCCTCGCTCTCCGAGTGTCAGAGTTTCCTATCTCCGATGAAGTACGTCAGGGAAAGGATTTGTTTTTGTTTTTTTTTAGGGTGGGGATGGGGAGGGGGAGGAGGAGGAGGAGGAGGAGAGAGAGAGAGANAGAGAGAGAGAGAGAGAGAGAGAGAGAGAGAGAGAGAGAGAAAGAGAGGAAAAGAGAGAAGGTCTGATGTTGTCCTGGTAGGAATCTCATGACAGTCGTGACAGGAGAATGTCACCCGTGAAGGTCATGGCTATTCATGCAAGAATGTACTCTGAAAGACGTTTTGCTTGATGAGGTATGTCGAAAACCGAAAGTGCAGTGAGGTAAGCGTTTTCTAAAAAAAAAAAATCAAGAAACAAAACAGCCAATATCAGGAATATAAAGAAGAATAGGCCTTGACCACCAGAGATGTAACACTTCGACGTGAGACATTAAAAATTGGCGATTTGACTTGCAACTTGCAACCAGGTGTTCCCAGTGACTTGAGATGTGACTATAAACAATACCACTTAGGCTTGATGCTTATGTCTATAATGATTTGCCGGTGGAAGAGACGGAATCCAGTGGCCGTATGCATAATCCATACGTAAATTAACGTATTGCGTTGACCACGGTGAACACTGCTAATGTTTTGGGAGTTTCCCGAGGTCACCGCATTGAGTTAACTAACGTATGGATTATGCATACGGCCACAGGTCACCTTTAAACAAAATGTCCTCCATTAGTTGATCATCATGATCTATGACCACAAGTGAAAAAAGAACAACTAGATACGAATATAGTTTAAAAAGAATGGGTCACCACGTTGAGTCCCAAGAACAGAGGCACAGGTCTGTGATAAATTTTAGTTTGTTTTTTAAGTGTTGACATCTGCCATCTTATGACAAAAAGGCACATATGCAATAAAAATTATATTGCATATCGTCGGGTCTTTGCACAGGACCGGCCACTTTTATGTATGACATATAGTCAGCTCGGCTGGTTCTATGCGAAGACGGACGATATGTGCCTTTTTATCATAAGACGGCAAACATGTATTAAGTAAACGGGCTAACTGAACATAAAACCAGAGAAATCTGGTACATTTCGTCAGGGAAATCATCCGTATTGATCTGCAGCATATCAGATAACAAGAACGGACACTCCAAGTTCCTTGTGCCAAAAATTGGTACTATGGGTATTACAGGGTTAACGACAACGTAGACGTACAGCGAAAGCTGTCAAGCATATACATTAGGTCTGAGAAATTAAAAGGCGCGCACCGGTGACAGAGGGCGGGCAGGCATGCGCTACCGTTTAGAAGACATTATCTCTGTAGGAATAGAGTAGTAAAGATGGAATGATTTCGCCGTGAAAGAATCCCCTTGCATTTCATGGCTGAGACATCTGTATGTCGTATATTGTGCATAGCACAGCCTGGAAAATTGTCTTATGTAGGCCCAAAGTACATTAATATATATATTTTTTTTAATGTGCGCGTATATTTAGCCCCCCAGTGTCATGAATCTTGCATATGGCGTGGAAAACAAAATTAAGCAGTATCATGTGTAGGATACTATGTAAAAGGACAGATCTACACGCCAAAGGTAGGCAGAGTGAATAGCTTTTGTTGTTGTTGTTGTTGTTGTTGTTGTTGTTGTTGTTGTTGTTGTTTCGTGCAATGATATCAGTGGATTCTGATGTTACTTACTTGACCTTTGTATTTTTATATTGGTGTGTAGTTGTTTGCTAACGTCGGTCAACAGGTTTCAACAATGCGAGAAGTCCTGTCCAAAGGTACGCTAGGTATGACTTTGTTTGGTTATACACTACTCTGAAACAGGTCAGACGTTTGTGTTTAGTTTCCTCTCGACCTGAATAATGCCGGTTTTATTAGTACTCAAGGACACTATAAGGTTGAAACGGGTGCTGTATTGTTACTAAAAGGTGTTCGGTGTAATATTACGAGTGCGCGAAGAACGTTCTTTAGAAGAGACAGCTGCGCTCCAGTCCGGTGCGGTTTAGGGCGAACGGTAAGTAATGTTTATTGACCGCTGCATGGCCTGGATGCCGTTAATTTGGAGATGTGTTAATTCGCGACATTGATCTGTTGTGATGGCTAGACTGCGCTGGGCTGTGGTGACGTATGTGATAAGTATGTGTTTGTGATGTAACGAAAATTCCGTAGCGTTTGGTGAAAAGTGTGCAGAAACAGTGAGTGCTTGCGCTTGTGCTTCGCTTAGTGTAACGGATTCTGAATCTGATGGCAGTCATCGTACTTGTGTAGATTCTTCTTAATCTCAGTCTGGATAATCACACCATTGGCTTAATCGCAACAGTTTCCACGCACGGTAATTCTGTTTTCCTACATGAAAGTCACTGGTTAATTGCAACTAATTTTAACTGCAACTTTGTCCAAGCTTCCAAGACTTAACAATTAAGCGGAGTTGACGGTTCTATCGTCTCCGCTTAAGCGCAACTCATCGAGAGCGCAGCATAAGTTGCGATTAAAAGGAGTTATCGAGAGCGCAGCATAAGTTGCGATTAAAAGGAGTTGGGATTATTAGATAACTTTGATGTAGAGAATAATGCAGCAATCGAGTATCTGAAAATACCGTGATTAAGCGAAAGCTATAATTTTATAATTCAGTGGATTCCGATTAAGAAGAGTTCACTTTATAGTGTGAATAATCTTTTAATTGAAACACGAAATATACGGGCGTATCGTCCTAGAAACACTGGAATTACCCCAGAATTTATCTTATGGCCTGGACATAATAAAATGGTATCGGTATCGGTTTTTAATATGTGCAGCGTCTGTCCGCCATGCTATCAGTCTTATCTGTACTATTTGAAAGCTTGCGCACTAACGATGGGATCTTTAACCATCGTAAGAATTCCACCAGTACATCGGTTCTGAATGCTCTCAACGTGTGGAATTAATATATTTCTTACGATGGTAAGAGACCCCATGGTCAGTGCGCAAATCCTGTATTGTTTTCCAAATTGCTCTGATGCATTTGCTCATAAAGCCGAAACTCTTGGCCACACGGGTATGATTCTAGTGAGATTCTAACCCACAAGTTTAAGTAGAGGTGGGGTTGTGTTTNGGGGGGGGGGGGAAATGAAGGAGGAATGAAACACTACGGTGGCTGAGAGGTAGAGCTTTTGACTCTTGTTGCGAAAGATCTTGGGTTTAAATCTTGCTAATTAGGGCTACTTGTTCTTCGGCTGTCCAGCAAGGGTTCTTACCTCGTGTCTAGTCATAGCCTTGACTGTGCTGAGAAAGGGGAGGGGGAGTGGTAGTGTAACTCAGACTCAAACAAGCAAGGACGGGAAATGGAGTTTTGAGATGGGCTGGAGGTGGGAGGGACAGATGGTGATCAAGGCTACCTGGAAGAAAGACCATCATCATTCGCAAATCATTAGCGTTCCCACATTTTTATTTTTCTTCCATTCTGCGATAGACTGATTATCTGAGAAGTAAAAGATAAGGAACAGGGGGAGGGGGGAGGAGGAGGGTCGATGGTGGATATGACGAAGGACAGAAGAGCAGCTCGAGTGGAAGGCCTATCAATTCCCAATCATATACATAACTTCTGTAACGTTACCGCAGGCGATCAAGAAGTATTGATCTGCTCGGGTTCTTGACTAAGCAATCAGAAAGGGGAAGGCGTGGTTGCAATGAATGTGATGTGATGCTTGGGATGGTAATGGGAGCTCTCCTGCCTTGGAGGAATCGGTTCCAGACTGGTTCCTGTTTCGTGACGAACCGCAAGTATGAGGCCTCCCCCCC
>JAWQUT010000870.1:48685-64243 GCA_033807755.1 Ellobium chinense
AAAAAAAAAATTAAAAAAAAAAAAATCATTTGGTAAAGGTTAGGAGATGGAATAAAAAGAGGAAAATATTTGGAGACAAGGAAAATGGAGTATAGAATGAAAAGACGGGAGGAAGGATAAAGTTGTAAGGAACAGTGGAGATGAAGGGGGAGAAGGGTAGAGGAGGAGAATCTAAGATGTAGGACACTTGGTTGACTTGTGAACTTCAGAGACGTGACGTGTTGTGAGGAGAAAGTGAATGGGTATGAGGAATGTCGTGATCCATTTACACAGGGAGCACTGTGGGAAGAAAAGAAAAATGAAAAGTTTTGGGGAAAATGTTATTAAATGGAGAAAATGGCTGAAGAATATTTGCCGAAAGAAGATGTGGGGTAGAATATGAATATGAGGCGGTATGAAATAAAGGGAGTGAGAAGGGTTTTTTTGTTGTTGATGGTGGTGATGTCTTGGGGGTGGTGGGTGGGGGAGGAGGTGAGCATATGGGTGCGTTGTGATCTTAAGGTGACGTGACTTTTTGTGATGAAAATCCATAAACTTGCAGAATGCCATGATATATTTATCAAAGTAAGATTGGTGAGGGAAAATACTTATAAGATAGAGAGAGAATAGGATGAGGGTGAGGAGAAAGGTCCGGAGATGAGAAGGGGGAGGGGATGGAGAGGTTGAGAGAGACTTTGGATATGATTATTAGAGAGCTTTTGCATTCAAGTTCGGATCTCTCACAGACATTTATGGCAGAGGTGGACATGCGCATGTATTACAGCCTTATTATACGTTACAAGTCCAAATTTATGACGTATTAACTACGTGGAAATATACCAATATTTTTAGGAGTGAAGATCTGTAGGGAATTTTTGTATTTATAAAAATGTTGATACGTATCTGGCAGCTGAGGACAGCATATTTAGCATTTCAGAGAACGCGGCTTTTGCATTCATAAAGGACGCCATTTTTCTTGTCATGTGGATGTTTCAAGAGGAAACATTTCCGATACCTGTTACTAAATGCTGAAAAGAAAGTGGAGAACAAATTTTCCCACGTTTCTCTTTGGTAGAATGCTTTCAGCAGACAATACCCTGCATTGCAAGATACCCGAGGAAGCGTGTATCCAATAAGGCATTCACTGAAGTTTTGCAGGACACCGTCGGATGTAATTTGTTACGTGAGCATTCATGAAATTGAAATATTAATCGAATATTATATGTTGCATGCTAGGTCAAGATTAATGTTGAGGGAAAAGATGCTGAAAAGGTAAAATGAAAGCGATAGAGACCACGGAAGCCGGGGGAAGATGAGAAGGCCGTGCCGTCATCTCATTAAATAATGCAGTGATGTGATATAACATGTTGCGTGAGCGATTGCTTAAAGCGGAAATGTTCTCCAGAAAATATTAGTGGCGGGCCGACTCCTAAACTTTTAGCTATCATCATACTCAGCCTGCAAGCTCAAAGTATCGAAAGTATCGATTCTATTTTGATTCTGATACTTTGTAGGCGTCCCATTTGATGTTCTTAGATATTTTCCAGATCTTTCGATACTTCTTCCAGGATAGTTGGTTTGACTTTAAAATTGACAGACTTGTCTTTGTTATCAGTCTTGGTCAGATAACTGTTACCACATCTATCGAAGTGGTACTCAGAGCTTGAGTTTTGATACCAACATCGAAATAATTGAGAATCAGTAGCATCGATTTTTTGTAACAACAACAACAACAACAACAACAACAACAACAACAACAACAACAACAACAACAAACGGCATTGCCTGCCACTACGAGCTGTCAGTTCTTGTGTCATGATGACATAGCGATGAAAGACCGATAAGGATAAAAGGAAGAGACAGAAGCGAACAGGAAAGGAGTTTTGTTTTGTTTAATCTTGGAAGACAGCGATTGTACTCTCATATTGTGAAAACCACATGCTGGATTGTAGTTAACCCTCTAGTGCCCAGCCCTATTTACAATTTTTGGATCATTTCTGGATCCACTATGCTGGAACAAACATCAAAATGATAATAATAATAATAATAATAATAATGCGGTTTATAAGTCTCATATCCAGGCTAATGCCCGCTCATGCGACTTCACACTATAATGGTGGGGTGATGATCTTGGTTTGCTTTTTCTTTGTTCCACGAAATGTATCAGATCTGATACGCTGGGCACTAGAGGGTTAAATGAGTTTTGTGAAAATTAGGAATGGGTCTGGGATGTAGCTATCCCGTTGTGACAACATGGGCAAAGAGAGCTTTTGGCGGATATTGGAAGCTTTGTCAAAAGTGATTTTGGTGAAAATCTGATAACGAACATGATCCTCCAACCTCTTTCCAGTGCAGCACATTATGAACTATAATTTATCTTTGAAGCGTAGTTATTTGCTCACCTGATATTGATTCCAATACTGTATATGGCGTAATGATTTATGATAATAATTGCATGCCGTGCATTCAGACTGATGTCCTCAGACGCGACTTCATGTTTTTTTGCCTCTACAGGTCAGACCACTCGATAACATTTCCAGTCCCGTGGGAAGCATCGCCATTTTCAGGAGCTGATTGTTAGCAATCTGAAGATGTTTCACGGCCTGTGGTCAGATACTCATTCCACAGACTTGCGAACCGATCGAACACCACAAGATGTGAAAAAAAGTGTTGTTTAGATTTCTTTCTCATGTTATCATCGGTTTGGCCATATCATGCTAACAATTTGGGAAAGCTTTATATGGGACATACAGTAGACATAGCTGAAAGAGTAAAGCAACTTCTGATGTCATGGAGATTTTTTTGTCGAGGGGGAAGGGTAGTGTAGGGTAGATAGAAATGACAGGAATCTTTATCTCTCCACTTTGTTCCAGTGTCATTGATTTGCGCTTCTCCTCATTCCCAGAGTTGACGGGTCTCATCATGTTTGTCCCGAACCAGCCCCGGATCTGCTGTCTAAGATAGACTTGTGTTTGTTAGGCCTCTAAAGGGAAATCGTTTCATTTAATAAAGACAGCATATGAGGAACATGGAATAATATTGACAAGATAATGGATAGACTATGTCTTCATGTTCCTGTTTCAGTAGTTGAAAAAAAAACCAAAACAACAATAACAAACATTAACAGTGAGGCTCACGCCGCTAGCAAACTAGACTACACTGCTTGAGTAACGTCACATCCCAGCCGATATTTTTACCCATTCCTGTCACAAAATGTAATGTAGATAGATAACAAATTGGCGACCCGGTCTCATTAGCTGGGGAAAAGAGTTAAGGGCGTCTGAGGAAGAGGTTACTCACTGTCAGTCTACAAAATCAGTAAGAGGGCTGTCTTTTCTGGTATGTGGAGGGGGAGGAGAGNGGGGGGGGGTGAGAGAGAACGTCGCCCGAAAGGAAAAGTCAGTTGTCTTTTCTTTTGATGACAGAAGGCAAGCAGGCAGATTTTAGATGGAGAAAATAAAATAAATCAAATTTCATTGAACCATTGACACTTCAAAAGATGCTCTAAGCTTAAATGATGGTAGAAAGCGAAATAAAGGGAGCGTATACAACTGGTCTCAATACTCAGGTCTCATTAACCTGTCATGGTGTTTGGCCTGTTTCATAGAGCGATGCCTTTTAATCACTTCAGAATAGCCATTTTATGATGGGCAGGCGATAATAGGCCAGGTATAGTAGCTTGAAAACAAGAATGAGAGGAGGATTAGTGAACAGCATGAACGGGCTTTTGTCCAGCAATTTTCACAGCCGCGCCATGGTGAAATATTTAGAACTGGGTGGAACCGCAGATGCAAAACTGTTGAAAGGCGTGAGAATGTAGTAGAACGCCATAAATGAAAAATAAAAATACCTTGTCATTAATTAGTTCTTGTGTGTGGCCTATAGGTATTGGATTTGAGTGCAAGGTAGAGTGGATCGATTGACTAATTGCTTGATGATTGGAAAAATTGACTAATCGATTGACTAACGGATGAGCTGATTGATTGATTGATTTCTTGAATAACTGATTGATGGATTTTTGTTTGATATTCAGTTTGTCCCGTCATTTGTCATTAATAATAAGTACTCATACCACTTTGTGCTTTGGGCATTTTTTTTTGCCAGTAAATCTCTTGTCAAGCCTTTTCAACCTCAAGGTCAACCAAGGGGCAATCCTTTTCTAAAAGTCACCATAATTAGGTCAAACGTATGAACGTTACGTGAAAGAGTTGTGAGGAAAACTGACCCGGTCTCTCTGTGACAAGGTCAGCCCTGCCTGCACGCGCCGCCTCGTAATGGGAAGTAACAACACATTCTTATCCCTAGAAATCGTGAGAATGAAGGAATGAAAGGTCTTGGGCAATGAAAAGTAATGGGTGGACGTGTTCGAACACAGCACTTGGGTAAACCGATTCTTTGAGGGAACCGAGATATTCGTATCCACCGAATCCATTGATTAGGGTTGCAAATGAGCCGAATTTCGGCTTGCCCATGTTTGGTTTGGCCATGTTCGAATTTACGCGAAACATTCCTTTCATTTCACTGTTTGTTCCTGTGACCTGATTTCGAAATTAGAAGTTCGGATTCCGATTCAGCAAAGCGAATCCACGAATCTCGAACTATTTGCCCATGTGAGGAGCCAACTTCACCCGGCTGCGATAATGTCTATTCATGAGGGGATAACCCAGCTAATGACGAGCTCGTTTCCAGTATTAACTTAACTGCACTGGCTCAAGGCTGGAGTTACTCCCCATAGTGTGATTAGATGCAGTAGAAACCAGACTCCGAAACTCGCGTTCAGGGGAAAAACCTGTTAACTCGATGAGATGGTCTGACCCTTGACTCGATGAGATGGTCTGGCCCCTAGACTTTTATTTCGTCTATCATATTGTCGATATGGGAATGCAGTTCCCAGAGATGCAAAAAAAACCCCCAAAAAAACCGATTTTCGTAACTTACACTGAGCAGAAGCGATTCTTTGCAAATAAGCGTTAGTGGGGAACGAGGTATGATCATCGTTGTCAAAAAGTAAGAGTTTTGCGGTTTTTGTCATCGACGTTGCGTTGCATGGTGCAAAATTCGGCGTTTGCTCATGTCGGTACTGACATTTTTGGAAATGCCCGAACACATGCGTGCAATATTCCGATGTGCGCCTCTGTCGGTTTTATATAATTCAAGATATATTTTGCAGTCAAATATCTTACCGCAAAACTGTTGATACCGAAGGTATGAAGTTTTGGCACAATGCGCGCGACGTTATTGGCAGCTTAAAAGTGTCAGAACCCGAATTCTTCAAGGGTGGCATTTATCGTGGTGTTTCGTTCAGGCTACGATGCCCGTTGAGATGTTGGGATCCTGGGTTCTTTAGGCTGCAGGAGCCAAATGGTAAAACTTCTCTGAGCCATTTAATACAATGTTCTCCTCGAACCACACGAACATTCTGAGATGGCCAAGTCTTGACCGTAGATCTGGTGCCATCACTGTGCTCAGATTATATAATACTGTTTACAGTCATTTATTGTTACTTCATTTCGATTTGTCACAGTTTTGGTCTAGACCACATGGCCGCACGAATGAAATTCGCTGAAGCCATTGGGAAACACTGCCTGCGGCATATTTTTGTTTTTTCACAAATTTGGCAATGAATTTCGCCACTTTTCCTGTGCGGTTCCAAATTGTACGTTCCTTTCTGCACAATCTGTCCTCTGGACAGATTTTGTAGCCCGCTGTTTATTGTCTCTGATAGTCCAAAGGCTGCTGTAACCTGTATTTCGTCTGTGAAATATTACTCACGAACTCGAATGTTGTGTTGGACAATTCGACTCGCTTAGGTCCCGCGCCAGAAAGTGACTGTTTGTGATTAAACCTATCATTAAACCAGGAAAGGTTTGAATGAGCAGTCGAAAATAATCTTTCTTCACTGTGTGTTCATCAGGTACAATGCTGCAGTTTAGCTATGTTTGGATAGTTCGCTCGATAGAAAGCCGGAGAGAAGAGTTGAGAGAGTCATTATAATGGGTTAGCTTTAAATAATGTAAGCTAATGGCCCGGGACCCATGAAATATTGGTAAGAGATGAAAGAGAATTGGTGAAAGAGAGAAGGAGAGAAAGAAAAGACAGAGGGAGTGAAAATGGGTTGAGTACCGATACTGTCAGTCTGTTGCCCAAACAACACAAAAAAGTTGAGAACCGCTGATCCTCGATGTTACATTTCGCTGTGTGGTGTTTCGATTGCCCGATACTGGTCTCTCAGCCACGGCACGAGGAAGCTCGCGTGAGTAGCATGCTGATTTCAGGTGTCTCCATCCAAGTACTGTAAAATAATAAAAAGAGAAGACCTACCCCAGGCGCTTCGGGCAGTGACTTAATTCAATTGATTGTTTCACGCCACAGCACCTCTTCTGTCTTCATAAAGGACGAGAGCAGCTTGACTTTGTCCAAGTTTCTTCTTTTGTGCTCTTGGAGTTGTCTTGTGATTGCGTGTGCGTGAGTAATGTACAGACTTGCCAGCGACGGATCGTGAGCGACTATCGGCGCAAATTGGTAGTAGTGTCTCTAGGATTTTGTTGGGACTCCAGATGTCGTGGATTTGCGTTTATTATTGTCATTATAAATATCTGTCGAGTAGAGCACCATTTATGATTCTTTGGAATTTTTTTTTTTTTGGTGGCATCAATAATTATTGCAGTAATGATGTACTCACTTGTCTAGGGCGTGTCGTGAGCGACTCTGCCCAGATTGATAGTATCTAGAACTGCGTTTCAGATATCACGAAATGTATATTGTTGTTTTTGCGAGTATAAATTTCTATTGGGCAGAGCACCGTTTATGATTCTTTGGATTTTTTCCTTTTTTGATGGCATCTGCTGCTGTGATTGCAATAATAATGTGCTCACTTACCAAGGACGAGTCGTGAGCGACTCGCTGCGCAGATTGATAGTATCTAAAACTGCCGTAGACTCCAGATATCACAAAATGTTGTATATTATTGTTTTTATACATTTGTATTGGGTAGAGCACCGTTTATGATTCTTTGGATTTTTTTTTCCATGGCATCTTTTGTTGTGATTGCAATAATTATATACTCACTTGCCAAGGATGTGTCGTGAGCGAGTCTCTGCGCATATTGATAGTATCTAGAATTTAATTCTACCCAAGATATCACGTAATGTTGATTATTATTTTTGTAATAAATTTCTTTTGAGTAGAGGAAAGTTTATGATTCTTGGGATTTTTGCTTAAACTGCAATACGATATACCGACTTGCCAGCGATGAATCGTGGGCGGCGCTCCGCGTAAATTTGTGGTATCTACGTCTTCGTTGGACTCCAGATTTCGTGAAACTCGTTTTTTACTGTCATTACGAATGTCTGTCGGTTTATGATTTTTGGGAATTTTTTTTTGTTTGTTTGTTTTGGTGACATCATCTGCTTTGAATGCAATACTAGATAAGCGTGACTCTTGAATGTGAGTACATTAGTTTTGACATAAGTCAGCACAAACTGGAGAGTTTCAAATTGTGCAGAGTTTGCATACTTTCTTGCACATTTATGCTTTGATTGGAAGCTTTTTGTTAGAGAAGAGGGGGTGGGGGAGGAGAACGGCGAGGAGATGAGTGTGGAGTGGAGTGGGGAAAAGGAGTCACGAATCTCCGTTTACTAATAAATGAAAACACCTTTTTTTTTACCCCCTCGTCTGTTTTGAAATTACAACTATACGGTTGTTTAAAAAAAATTAAGTATATTGGTATCATGAACCACTGTCAGTTAGAATACATGCACGATTATGCGGGCGTCGCAAGTTACAACCCCAGAAATCATTATTCCCGTTTTCCACTTTTCCATTGTCAGAGGAATATGATTGGCTGATATGACCTGTTATACTGGCTTTCATTGGTTGATGCACCTTTCACTTTTGGAAGCGAGATATGATGACATGATCACACTACTGTTTTGCTTAAACCGGAAATGAGCTTCACTGGAGTTAACTGATTACGAGCGATCTGTTGGATGCATTGTTTATTATCAGTTTGTTCTTGATGTATCAAAATAGCAAGGCCTCGGATCAGCCCAGAAATGTGTTGTTTGTTCGAGTTAGCGGGTGAAACAGAATGGAAAATGAGGGACTTGAGACCAGCGTATCACAACGTTTGGAGAGGCTTTTCGAGAATAGGAGATTCGAGGTCGTGAGGTCGAATTGTATTTTTTTTTCTAAGTGTTATTTCAGAGTTGGTTCCCTTTGTTTGCGTCTTTAAATAAATTTTAAAAAAAACCAAAACTTGCTACATTACAGAAAATTATGAACTCCAGGGTTTAGCTAGTTCATAAAAAAAATCGTTCGTGCATTTTAGTTCGTTCAGTTCACGGATAATATAATAGTCATTAAGTTTAACTTCGTTCACCTGGTAATATATGACCTTCAGTTCATTAGAGTCGTAATGGCTGCACGAGGCTCAAGGTTATTCGGTCTTTTCACAGAATGTAACAAAATAATGGATCGTGAGTTGGCGATCAGTACAGATGAGTCACGTGATCGTTGGTCGTTACGTGACACTCGGCACGCGCTGCTTGCCGTAAGCGTCCTTGATCCTGCTCGATACATTCGTATTGAGCGTGAACTCTTTAATTGACTCTTTGATGTTATTTAAACGTCCCCTGGAGCGGTTGCCTTTTTCGGAAATGATTTCTTACGCTGATAATACTTGACATGTTTATAGGGTAACTTTGGGTTATATATTAACTTCGTCTAGGCTTATAAGATCAGCTTTTAAGTTAGATAAATGCAGTCGAATCCGTTTTGGACGCCACCTTTCATTCCGTGAGATGAGGATGGCCCATCATTGTACAGGACAGGCTGGGTATCATAATGTAAATGTGTGGGCAGTTCCACAGAATGACGTGTCAGTAACACCCATCTCTGACTAGTCTTGACTTTACAGCAGTTAGTTTTACTTATCTCTAGCAGGAGTTTATGTAGTTTTTAAATTTAAATGTACAATGAAATTGGTTGCTGTTAAGTCACCGCTATTTTGATAATCAGTGTAACTAATGTGGCATAAGTTTGGAATTTCCAGCAGGCAACTTATAGAAAGTTTTTGCCCTTTGGATTCCTTGACTAGTGTGACTTGGTCGGAGGCGTAGGATATTGGACTTGAAGCTCGAGAATTTGATTCGTGCGCACTGGACAACAACACACATGATGGAATAGCCTCAGCAGGTTTTGAGAATCACCAACTGGCGGTCGTTTATACAAGCCTTTCCTTATGCAATTTCATTTAATGTAAAATGGCAGTTGTGATTGCTTTTCGCAGAGACAGACTGTCAAATGCTCTTGTACTAACCTGACGCTTACACCCATGAGGTCCCAAAGCCTTGAAAGGGGCAAGCGATATACCGCCTGCGGTCGTTTCCTGCCCATTTTAGGCTCTTTTACCAAATTTGGGAGCTGTACCGAAAACGGCTTGGATTGATAATACTGTATATCAAACACACAAACAAATCCAGTCAGCCAGTCAGCAAAGTCATTATGGTTTGTTTAGTTATTAGATATCATGTGCTTAAAAGGGAGAGTACGTAAGTTCATGTTTGCCCCAATATGCATAAACAATTTTTATTAGGCCAGTGAAAGTGTGTTGTCGTGAATTCGTGTGTTGTCGTCTTGAACTTGTAGACGTATAGCATAATATTTATAAATAGAAGTGGCGTCGAGGCCTCTATGCTGACGCGGTCCACAAGTTCACCAGCGCGCGAAAACCACGTACGTACAAGAATTTATTGCTAGTGTGCCAAAATACATACACACAATAATGTATCACCAGCGAACTAATAGACATACACACAATAATAAATCACTTGCGCACCAAAATATATACACTTAGAAATGTATTGCTCTGAGCACGTGAAATGCACCAAAACGCATAAAGACTGTATGTATTACTAGCGTGCCAAAACACAGAATATTATAACATATTATTATACGCAATAATGTATTGATCTTAGTCAACGGTTTATTGTGTGTTTTTTTTAGTCTACATCATGCTGCGTGTCCTACTGTGTGCTTGTGATCATAATGAGAGTGATATATGAATAGATAGGTCGTAGATCGCGGTTGGTGCAAGGTGGTGTCATGGGTGTGGTTATTGAGCTCGCTGATGTGAGACATAGTGCTTTACTGTGATCGAAAACGCCTTAAGTTTGTAACCGATAATGGATTCAGGTAGGTTTTATCCGCTTACTTATGGCTGCTAGGTGAGTAAGTTCCTTTGCATTTGTTAAGGTTAGCAAATTTGCTCAACATCTTCTATGTATATATATATGTTTAAAGAGAACTTTCCCTCTCTCACTCATTCGAATTAGATTAAAAAAAAGTCTGGGACGTTCCTGGAAAGTATACGGAAAATATTTGGGATTGACGATCTCAACGACGTTTTAAATTTTAATGTATCATGATCTGGCAGCTGACAACAGCGTATTTAGTGATTCAGAGGTCGCGGTGCGCGCGCGCACACGCGCACACGCACACACACACACACACACACACACACACACACACACACACGCGCGCGCGCGCGCACGTACACACATACAGACAAACACACACAGAGAGAGATACACACACACATACAGATACACACACACACAAACACACACACACACACGCACGTACACACATATACAGACAAACACAGAGAGAGAGAGATACACACACACACACACACACACACACACACACACACACAGATACACACACACACAACCAAGTGTCATTTCCTTTGTCATGTGGCTTTTCCATTGCATAATACTAAATGTTGGAAAAGTGCAGAACCTCATGATGCGCCACCTCCATTTTCCCACTCTGTTTCCACAGCTTGCTTCCAGCAGACAGCACCCTGCATTGCAGGGCTCATGCGATTGCTTTAACTTAATCAGTTAAGTCACTTATTGTACATTTAGACTCGTGTAATGGCAACTCCCGAGGAACATAGAACACGTTCCTGTCAATAGAAGTTCTGGTAAAAACACAATAGTTCATGATTTAACAAGTGGTAAGAACATATGAAAGTTTCGATTAAGCGCCTTGTGACAACAGAGTGAACTGAATTGAATTCGGTAACTCTTTCAGAACCGTTCGCTTAATTAATTAAGCTAGCGCAAACAGATGAAACAGTTTGTGGGATTGGAATGTCTATGGCTGGTCGCAACTGGCAACCGCATCACTGTGGATTGTTTGCATAACAGTCGTATTAACAGAGATCGTATTTTTTCATTCATTGATTTCTGCCATGCCAAACATTGCTCGTGTCTGATAATGACGTGCCCCGATTGGTTATTTTAGAGCATATAAAAATAATAAAAAAAAAAGTTATTTTCGACTCCGTTTAATGACAATTCAAGTAAATGTTACAGAAAGCAGAACACTGCACTTTCTATGTAAATGTCACTAGATAGTGGGAATTTCTTTTAATTGCATTATTTTCTATGCTTCCAACGAGTTGCGTGTAAGTGGAATTTGCTTTACTTCTGTCTAGCCTCCCGTATGAGTATCAGCGATCAATCTTCCTCCTAAAGGTCGAAACTTGGGACACAGTTTTTAAACAACAACAACAAAAAAAAATGTTTAAAAAATTTCCGACGAAAATTGGAGAAAACTAATTTGGAGACCCCTGAAAACCTGAGAACGTTTTCATTGATTCTTGTGTGTTCGTTATCAGCTTCTGGCCTGGCGTGGCAGCGCTGGGATGCAGAACAAGTCTGTGAAAAGAGAAGTTAGCCAACAAAATAGATTCTAAGCGGAGGATATGTTTACATGGTTTTCAGCGGCTTGCTTGATATTCTTCTCGAAGAAATCAAGAATCTGAAGTGTAATTCTCAGTTTCATTGATTAAATGTTGAAATCTGTCGCTTTAAGATATTTTTGTTTCCTTCTGGAGGTGTCTTATCTTTGTTAGGAATCGGATTCTCTTTTGTGGTGTTTTCATGTCCATTGAGCACAACTTAGGTGGAGATCTGGTTTCCGTTAGAAATATGGATTCCTGGACAGAGAAAGTTGTTCAAATTTGATCAGAGTATTATTTCTTTTTGAGTATATTTTTAGATAATAAGTTGTTGATTGTTCTGGTTTGCACACAGCATTGTGAGATCAAATTCTGCCTTTCTTTTTTTTTCCCGTTGAATGAAAGAGATTATTCCACTTGGATGAAATGGAACGCCGGATGTCGTGAGAAAGGTATCGAATCATAATAATATGCCATGACAACACGCAATATGTTTTGATTTGATGCACAGTATTTCAGCAATATTTCAGGATTCTAGCAGTAATTCCTTCAGTAACTTCAAGGGATTGATTGATGGATTGACCCCAGTGTCCTGTTTGTGTTATTTGAGAGCTTGCGCATAAACAATGGGATCTCTTACGATCTTAAGGATTGCGTAAGTGCATTGGTGCTGAATGCACCCTTAGTGGCTTTTAACATGCAGAGTTAGTGTAATTCTTACGATGGTAAGACATCCCATGGTTAGAGCGGAAGCTTTATATTATTGACTTCTGTAGTTCTTTGGTGACGAACAAGCATCGTAACCGGTTCTGAAGTCTTTGTGCTGGGTGTTGGTGCCCAACCAAGTCAACAATATGGACACTGGTTTGCTTGGTTGAGAAGTGGGGTGGGAGGGAAGGTGTGGGGGGTGGGAGGGAAGGTGTGAGAAAGGGCAGGGGAAAAGTAATTCCTTTTTGGTGCCAGGTGGCTTGTCATAGTATGATGAAAAGAATCTTGATTCCTGACATGAATTAGGATTGTTGTTTTGTTGTNTCTCGAAGAAATCAAGAATCTGAAGTGTAATTCTCAGTTTCATTGATTAAATGTTGAAATCTGTCGCTTCAAGATATTTTTTTGTTTCCTTCTGGAGGTCTTATCTTTGTTAGGAATCGGATTCTCTTTTGTGGTGTTTTGATGTCCATTGAGCACAACTTAGGTGGAGATCTGGTTTCCGTTAGAAATATGGATTCCTGGATAGAGAAAGCTGTTCAAATTTGATCAGAGTATTTTTTCTTTTTGTGTATATTTTTAGATAATAAGTTGTTGATTGTTCTGGTTTGCACACAGCATTGTGAGATCAATTTTTTTTTTTTTTTTTTTCCGTTGAAAGACGTTATTTCACTTGGATGAAATGGAACGCCGGATGTCGTGAGAAAGGCATCGAATTATAATATGCCATGACAAGACGCAGTGTGTTTTGATTAGATGAACAGTATTTCAGCAGTACTTCAGGATTCCAGCAGTAATTCCTTCAGTAACTTCAAGGGATTGATTGATGGATGGACTCCAATGTCCTGTTGAGGTTATTTGAGAACTTGCGCATAAACAATGGGGTCTCTTACGATCTTAAGGGTTGCGTAAGTGCATTGGTGCTGAATGCACCCTTAGTACCTTTCAACATGCAGAGTTAGTGTAATTCTTACGATGATGAAAAAGATATCCCATGGTTAAAGCGAAAGCTTTATATTATTGGCTTCTGTAGTTCTTTGGTGACGAACAAGCATCGTAACCGGTTTTGAAGTCTTTGTGCTGGGTGTTGGTGCCCAGCCAAGACAACAATATGGACACTGGTTTGCTTGGTTGAGGAGTGGGGTGGGAGGAAGTTGTGGGAAAGGGCAGGGGAAAAGTAATTCCTTTTTGGTCTCAGGTGGCTTGTCATAGTATGATGAAAAGAATCTTGATTCCTGACATGAATTAGGATTGTTGTTTTGTTGTTGTTTTTTTTTTTGGATGATAGTTGTTGGTTTTCCTCGGTTGTTACTGCTTTATTATGATGAAGACTAAAGCTGGTGTAACGGGCCCATTTTACCACCCTGTCAGCTTTTTGTCCAAAGCGGTCGCCCGCACCGAGTTAAGTTGTAACACGCCGAGTGACTACTGCTTAAAGGAAAATAAAAATGTTTCAACAACAGGCATTGAAGGTAGTAGTCTGTTTCCTACCTCCTCAAAACCTGGGTGACGCCTTTGTTCTCGTTCTCTCTGAACTTCCCTCACCCCTCTGTCTCTCTCTCTCTCTCTCTCTCTCTCTCTCTCTGTTTTCTTTAGTGAACTCTTATCGTATCCTTTTAAATTAGCACCCATATAAAGTCTTAGGTCTCCTCCTATGACTACTTCTTCCTTATCATTATTATTATTATCCCTGATGAAGGAATTTTCAATTCCGAAAATTTGACATTTTCTTATTGCGTGCTTCTTTTTGTAATTTAAATAAAATTGTATAGTACAACACTGGTAGACGCTATTATATTTTATTTTGTGTGAAACGATTGAAGATAGTAGTCTACTAGATGTTCATGAAGAGGCAGCGTTGTCGTGTTGACTACTTACCACTACTTATTGATTAATGCCACCGGCTTTTCTATTAGTTTCTGCAACATTTTAGAGAGGGAGAAAGCGGAAAATCANTGCCCTCACCTCTCTCTCTCTGTTTTCTTTAGTGAACTCTTATCGTATCCTTTTAAATTAGCACCCATATAAAGTCTTAGGTCTCCTCCTATGACTACTTCTTCCTTATCATTATTATTATTATCCCTGATGAAGGAATTTTCAATTCCGAAAATTTGACATTTTCTTATTGCGTGCTTCTTTTTGTAATTTAAATAAAATTGTATAGTACAACACTGGTAGACGCTATTATATTTTATTTTGTGTGAAACGATTGAAGATAGTAGTCTACTAGATGTTCATGAAGAGGCAGCGTTGTCGTGTTGACTACTTACCACTACTTATTGATTAATGCCACCGGCTTTTCTATTAGTTTCTGCAACATTTTAGAGAGGGAGAAAGCGGAAAATCATGCTTTGGATGCATTATTAGACCTACACACGCGACTTCGCCCGGAAAAGAAAATTTCACGTATAAGGAGAATCGATTTTGGCATTAATGTCGTAAATGAGCCAAGGTATTGTGTAAGGTTATCTCGTATAAGAAAAGAATCGATTTTAGCAATCGTGTCGTATAGGAGCCACCGCATTGTTTTGGGTTTATCGCATATTAAAAGGAATTGATTTTCCATTCTGCTCACATTTCATCGAAATGAGCTATCGTGTCATCCTTGGTTCAGATGATCTCTTTATTATGTCATTGCTTTTCATCACTCTTTTTCATTTGATTTCTTTAGCCTGGCGATGATTGATTAAATACCAGGTCTTGCATGGCACATTCAGAATCTTGAAAATCCATAGATTTGTAAAACATTTTTTTCTCCCGGATGGGGTGGGGGGTGGAAGGGGGGGTGGGGANGGGGGGGTGGGGAAGAAGAGGCCTAAGAATTTTGTCCTTAAATCTAATTCTGTTGGCTGGAAGAACTAAGAAATTGTTGGAACTTTAAAAGTTACAGTCCACCCATCACCCCATCTTGTCATCGTATAATCGATGAGGTGCGGTTTTTTTGTTGTCGGAGTGAACAAGTAATATACGCACAAAGAAGATAACCCTTATTCTTCGATTCCATAGACTTGTTTAAAACGTTCCTATAAACTTCCCGAGTCATGATATGAAATTTAAGTAAGAATTATGTGCGCAAGCATGTCCACCTACCCTCCTCCCCCCACATAAAGAGAGAGAGA